>PVKC010027090.1:0-15800 GCA_004027635.1 Crocidura indochinensis
CTGTGGCTCACAAAGCACTGTGGGCACTTGCTTCTCAGCCTTGTCTGCAATCCCTGAGCTCGTACCTTCCCTTTTTGTCCCTTGACTGTGACATCGGGACTCAAAGTGACACTGCTTCTGTTCAGATCATGCCCACATCTGCCCTTTGCCCTGCACAGTTGATAGATTATACCTTGTATTACCCAAAACAAAGATCATCCCTGGTATCTTTGTATTTATTTGTTTGCAACTTGGTTTCACCTAAAACAAAAGTTTGTCTTATATGTAAACCTGGGTGGAAGAGGTTCAGGACAGCCTGGGCTATCTTTGTCCTTACTCTGTGCTTACTCTCCCATTTGGGTGTGGGTCCTGTTATCAGGACAAACTACAGTTCTAGCAGGCAGCTGACTCTCCATAAGAGGTAGAAGATTGACAGACTATAGGTGTTTCACCCTCAGTCCGGTCTGGATTATTTTCTGCAGTGACTTTGCTTTAGACTTGCTCACCTGAGTTTGGAAATATGGTGCTTGACGTGATTTTACACAGTCAGTGGAGACACTAATGAGGACAGGGACACATGCTGGAAACTCACCTGCTCACTCATGGGAACTCTATAGCACAGGTTAGTCACAAAATGCTCGCAGTTGTGACTTGTGACATTGTAGGGCATCTCCTTCCCCACCAGGGCTTCTGCCCGTTGGACAATATCCTCAGTACAAGGCCGCTGCATCTTCTTTTCGTACTTGTTGTTTATACGATAGCTGTCCCCTTTGGCCACATCGGACAGCTTGTCCTTCCTCACTACAGCTCGAGTATTCTGGTCGGATGCAGATCCCATTACATTTATTCCTGAACTCCCAGGATCTGTAAAGTCACAAGAGAAAACACAGTGTTCATTTCTGGACAATCCACAGCAACTCAAACCAGCTCCAAGTGAGTCATTCCATCATGGGCAGATGAGAAGGGAATGATCATCAACAATTGGACACAACCTAGCCTTGACTGCTCTGGAGAAGGTTGGAGACCCGAAATCTGTTTCTTTTTCTGTACTATCTTTGTTTCTCTTTGGTTTGGTTTGGTTTGGTTTGGTTTGGTTTGGAGACCAAACCTGAAGATACACAGGGCTTACTCTTCTGTGATCATTCCTGTCAAACTTGGGACCATATAAGTCGTGATTTCAGTGATCAAATCCATGTCTGTCATGAAAAAGAAACTGCCCTCCCCACTGGGAACCATCACTCCAGCACTCATTTTTCTTCCCTTTTATGCTGGATGGAACAAAGGTGCTGAGAAGAACCCTGGTTCCCTCCACAGACCAGACCCTCCTCATTGACTCCTTATATTGAAATAGTGAGTTCTGCGAAGCAGATATTGCTGGAAAAGTCTCAGGAAGGCAGATAGCACAGTGCACAGAGTCAGGGGATCAACCCAGCTGCTTCTCCCACTCTCTGTGCCTCAGGTCTGTTATCTTAGCAGGCCAGGGTGGAAGGACCAGAGCAGTGAATGTCCCCGTGGAATCTACCTGAAAGCTTCCTTGGCTCCTTCTACTGGGTTGCAGCTGGTCTATGGGACTTTGGTAAGGATTTTGGGTTCACACTTTCCTTCCCCATTTATTATTTTCTCTTCCACAGGGCAAGTCAGCGATGTGTCAGTTACTGCTTCCTTCAGCTCAGAAGCAAGGGTAGGCAGGAGGGTCTGTGCCCAGAAGAACTCAGAATATAATTCCAGGCAGAAGGAGAGATGCAGAACGGAGAAAAATACCTGCACCGACTGGGGCTGGGAAGGGCATGTGGGTCAGAGGTTGAGCTTGGGCCTCACAGGGTAGCTCTGATTTCCAGCATGGCACCCTTCTAATATGTTTCTGCATTCTGGTACGCAGTTGGGGGGCAGGCCTGGCATGCACTGATTTGGGTTCCAATCTCAGTTCCACATAGTTCTGGAACAATTTTGGGTGTGGCCTGGACACTCCAGCATTGCTGGGCCTGAGCCATGCCAGCCTTAAAGCCTGGGTGGAATCTGGGTGAGGGGGTAGGAGATTTGTGGATGTGGCCTCCAGAAGCAACAGGAGGTCACCAGCCTCCAGGAAGAATTTATACCTAAGGATTATTCTGGTGCATGCATGAAGTTATCCTGCTCTTCCTTCTTTCCTCAGTATCACTGACCCTAAATACTTTTTTCAAATGTTCCCTTCTTGAGCCTTAGTCTTCTCTGCACATTCCCTTGCCCCCCCCCCCAGCTCTTTTTTCTTTGTTTTTTTGTTTTTTTTGTTTGTTTGTTTTTTGGTTTTTGGGTCACACCCGGCAGTGCTCAGGGGTTACTCCTGGCTCCATGCTCAGAAATTGCTCCTGGCAGGCACGGGGGACCATATGGGGCACCGGGATTCGAACCGATGACCTTTTGCATGAAAGGCAAATGCCTTACCTCCATGCGATCTCCCAGGCACCTCTTTTTCTCTATCAACCTATTTAGTTACCCCAACCTCCCACATCTCATCAATTCCAGTCTCTCCCCTACAGTGCACCTGTTCCCTTTCCCCAGTAGAGGGCGACCTGGTTTCCTCTAGAGCCGTGCTTCTCAATTATTTTCTGTCATGCCCCCTAGGAAGAAGAAAACATTTTTCATGCCCCATTCCAACCCCTGCGACTGTAAATATTATCTTTATTAAAAAAACCAAAAACTTTGACCTGCAAAACAAAAATATATAAACTAATTTGAGCTGATTTTGTAATCAGAGGTGATGTCTGGATTAATAGCTACAATGAGCACATTTTGCAATGCATAGCTTTTTCAAACAGGGTTTGACGCAGGCCACAGCAACCCTCAGCTACAGACACATACAGAGACATAAACACGGGCCTTAGCTTGTTGTGATAGTGTTTGCCGATGTCAAATGCATCCTCCTTTTATGGAACCTCGTGTCCCCTCTGGGGGTGCCCCCACTATTTAAGAAGCATTGCTGATAGATCCTTGGACACTGTGAGTTTATGTAATAAAACTCACCACACACCCACCTTTCTCTCCCATCTATCACCCCAAAATTAAAACTTGTGTTTGCACAAACAAACAAACAAAAACAATTAAAAAATACTAGCCCCTGTATGGGACTATTTGGAGGGTTGGTCATACCAAGGGGTGCAATTCTGACTTTTTGCTTAGGGATCCCCCCCCCCCCTGCGGTACATTGATGATCATGTAGGGAGTGGGGATAGAATCTGACATGTCACATGAGAGTCTGCTCTAGAAAATCAGGGTCCACACTGCTGCCCTCTGTCTGGGCCAAGGGAACTGCTCCATCTGTGGTCCTGAATGGTTAGTGCTGAGGGTTAGAATCTAACCCTGTCCGCCATTCCCCACTGTCTTCCAAACAGAAGCTACATAGCACATGGGGTACAGAAAAGATGAGTCCCTAGTACAGTGGCTGAGTGATCCCCACTGTCTACTGGAAAAAGTCAGAACCTTCCCGGAACTTCCAGCTAAAGACCAATGGTTGGTGTGCCAACAGAGGCAGCACAGGATTTCTGGTTTCCAAATCAACCCTCTGGGGGAGAAGCACAGAGTCTGCAACTTTCCCAGACTCATTTTAACCTATCTTCACAGAGATTCGCTTCTCAAGAGACCCCATGACAGCAGAGACCCCATCAGATAGAGACCCTAAAATAAAAATATAAAATTCCATGAGTTGACTGAGAAGGCCCCAGATACCTTGTTTCTAACCCCTCAGGGGGACAGTCTGATAAAGCAGGGAAGTGGCAGAGAAATAATACATCAAGCCAGTGAGTTAAAATTCCATTGGAGTTAGTTTGCCTTTTGCCCCGTGGCCTTTCTCTGCCATGTGTAGCCTCTGCCATGTACTTTCTCTCTCTAACACAAAGACAGACTTTTTCTTTATTAGCCAGAACCCTACCTCTCCGATGTGGGGAAAAATCCAGGTGAGCTTTTATTACCAAAAGAAGAGGATAGAGAAAAAGGAATTTGGGGGAAGAGTTCACATTACACCCTATCACGACAGAGACCCCTTCCTCCTCAGGAAAACCAATCACAATAGACTCCATAACAACATAGATGCCGTTTTTCACAGAGACCCCATCCACCTTCAGAGACGGATCTTCACAGAGATGAATCACAACAGAGACTCTATAACAACAGAGACCCCATCGTCAGAGAGACCCTGTCCTCACAGAGACCTGTACTCACAAGGACTCTGTTCTTACCTGCTTTGGTCAAATGAACCACATGATCATCTCCCACATACACTCCCCAATGCTCATAAGGGCCACGGAAAAACTCAATCAGGTCTCCAGCTTTTGGCAGGGGGCTTAATTCATTCTACAAAAGAAAAGCCAGTGAGAGTCAGAGGTGAGCACTTGACCAAGATTATTTTAGAATATTCTAGAAAAACCATCCTTGCAAAGAACTCAGCCCAACTGCATTTCCTGCAGGAGTAAGAGGAAGGGGCTCCCTGCACCCAGAATTGACACCTCTCTCTTCCCTGGGACTGCTGGCTTGGAATGAGCCTTTGGGAATACAGATGGCTTAGATTTACAGATTAGTCTGTGAGTGTGGGATACAGGGAGGGATGAGAGTTGGCAGGAACCCTGCTCTGCATAGAGCAGGTCTTTGTCAGCCAGTAAGTCCCTGGACCCAGAGGGCTAAATGCATCAAGTAGCCAGATCCCATGCTGAATCTGTTGATTTTGAGGTGAATTGATGTTCTGAGCACTGAGGACATCCTGCCTGATGAGGAGTTCATCCACTGATCCACTTGAGACCCCAGACCTTAAGTACATGATGTCCTCCCCCTACTCCATCAGAGGAAGTACATAAGTCTCAGGAATAATCGAACCTTCTCCAGGAGCTTCAACACATATGGTGTGACTAGAAGCCCCATGAGAGTATTTTCAACAGAGCTCCTGAGTGACCCATACCAGGGCCTAGCCTGGGGCAGCTGAAATCTGGATCCAGGCCAAGATCTGAAGTTTGGAGCTCAGGATAGCTGGGAGTTGGAGGACTGAGCCCTTCTGAGCTTTATGAGTGGAAAGAATGTGCCCTGGTGCCTATAGAATAGGGTAGCCCTCTGTACAAGAGTTTTCTCTCAGCGTTCCCCTGGCTGGCCACCCCTGCTGCCTTTGTCTCAGTTGTACCAGGTCTCCTGAGCAGGGACCGAGCTTACAGGGGAGGAGAAATTGCTCCCCACTGCCATGTCCCAGGGAGAAACAGTGGAGTAAATTCTTTGAGCACTGGAGCCAGAGTCCATGGGGGGAGAGTATGACCATGCTCCTTAATGGATTATAACTCTTCCTTGGATATGGGAATCAAAGTTTTCGGATACTTACCGAAGACATCCTTGTTCTTAGGTGGTTTTGCTGTCGTGAGTTCATCCTCAGGGTCTGGGTGCCTGAATCATGCACAGGTAAAAAAAAATACCTTCAATAAGGGGCTCCAAGTCACTCAGAAAGGCTGTGTCTGCCACAGGGCTGGGCCATGCTTAGTAGGCACAGAGACTGAGAATTCAGACACAGTGTAGACATCAAAGTGCAAAGGAACTGTGGGGTGGAGGTCAGGACAGCGTTAAACTCTTCCTGCCTAGAGAGCAGGAAGAGGGGCACAGCCTTTCCAGGAAACTTTGGGGGGCAGAGAAACAATGGCAAGAATTGAACAGGCATGAAGGTGTCCATGGAGATGCAGACCCAGACCCAGAGCTAGAAAATTGATCCCCCTGTGCAGAATATAAACTCACAGAGGCAGATGAGGCAGAACCCCCTAACAGCCTTACATACCACACACCCCAGCCACTGATCCACCATCACCTGGCACCCAAGACCAAGCTCTGTTCAAGGCAAGAGCCTATGCTCAAACTCAGGGTTGTGATAGATCATTGGGCTCATTCTGTGCTAGTTATTGAGAAGACATCCCAAAACTTACTCTCTGGATGCAACTTGAGCTTCTCAAGTGTATCTCCACCCCAGAATATAGGTAACTGAGACCCGCCCATTTCTGGGCGGGGTCTTGGGAACTGGAGATGATCTGTAACTTTACCTGCAGACCCTGCCCATTTCCTGGGAGGGGTCTTGGAAAGGTACTTAAGGGCTCTGACCCAGAGGCGAGAATAACTTTTTGTCTTTGACTCTTGCCTGGTTGCATCTTTGCCAGTTTGAAGGTCAGAGGAAAGATGGCTGAAGTTAAGATGCAGGGCTAGCTGCTTAAATGGTTATGATATAGGCCACACATGTAGTGGCTAGGATGAATAAAGCTGTTACTTCCTGAAGCCTGCATGTGAGTGAGATTTCTATCCACCTCTCTCATGAACCTCCAGATCTGACTGTTAATGGGGGTTGTGGAGCTACATGGTTCAGAGCCTAAAGACAGCCACCATCCAAGCCAATTATAAGGCCTTATTTACTACACTCAAGGAGCCGGGAGGAAGCAGCAAAAGCAAAAAGGTGTTGGAGGGAATGAATAACTGGGTATGGCTAAGGAGGAGGAAGTGTTGTGCCCCTGTGTTCACAGATGACAAGTGTGTTTGGATTCAATAGCTGGGCCTTGAGCTGGCCTCTGTGAGATGCAGCTGACATGGGGGCAGCGCTGACCTTTGCCCCTGTGATGCCATCCAGATGGAACATTCATGACTGCTTCTGCCAAGCCCCTCCTCTGTCAGTGACCACTGTAAGGTGGTCACTAAGCCCACAGTGTAGAAGAACATTTCTGAGCCCTGAGGGATAGTCTGGAGCAAAGAGTGAAAGTTGTATAAGGTGTGAGAACCAGTGAACAAACTGGGGTTTCTAATCTAATAATTTGCACCCAACTCTGGAAACTATCTCTTCTGGCTGGAAGTCAAGTGAAACCTGCCCCTCGCTACCACTGCCACCACCAGGAAACATACATTCAAGACCCAAAGGAAATCCCTCAGCTCACTGCCATTGTGAAATTGTGGCCCCCAGGGGGCCGGGCAGTGGCGCTGGAGATAAGGTGCCTGCACTAACCTAGGACGGACTGCGGTTCGATCCCTCGGTTCCCCATATGGTCCCCGTGCCTGCCAGGAGCGACTTCTGAGCAAATAGCCAGGAGTAACCCCTGAGTGTCACTGGTGTGGCCCAAAAACCAAAAAAAAGAAATTGTGGCCCCCAAAGGAACATTATTTCTGACCATGGTGCTGATCAACTGTTGGTGCAGGAGGTTCTTTTTCAGGATCTTTTGTTTTTGATTTTGAGTCACACCTAGCGATTCCCAGGGGCTACTCCTGGCTGCATTCAGAAATTGCTCCTGCCAGCCTGAGAGATCTTATGGGGTGTCAAGACTTGAAACAGGTTGGTGCAGCAAGGCAGAAGCTCTACTGAAGTGATATCTCTCAGTCTCAGGAGCTTTCCTTTTGCAGCCTCTCCCACCCCCATTTAATCAGAATCAGCAGCCTGCTGTCCAAAGGACACAGTTTGTGCTATGTTTGGTAACCAGTCTGACCCAGTGACAAAGCCACCCGAGTTTACAGGAATGCTCTGCATCAGTCAGGACCAGTGCCAGGAATGTCCCTAAATTGTAGACACTGGAATGGTATTTGCCTTGTAAGTGGATGACCCAGGAAGACCCAAATTCTGTCCCCAGCCTGCTCGGAGCGATTTCTGAGCCTAGAGTCAGGAATAACCCCTGAACACTGAAGTATGTGATCCAAAAACACAAACAAAAGAACTAAATGAACAAACCCCTCCAAACAAACAAAACATGGTGTAGACTTTGAAACTAATCCTGACCAACTACACTTAAAAGGTAGGACATGTGGGGGGGGGGAGGCTAACGTTGATTCAAATCCTGGCAACCCAAATGGTCCCTGAGCCTGCCAGGAGTGATTTCTGAGTGCAGAGCCAGGAGTAATCCCTGAGCACGGCTGGATGTGACTCAAAACCAAAAAAATTAAAATAAAATAAAATAAAATAAAAAGTAGGACTTTTGTTGGATTTTTCATCAGTTAAAATAACCTTGTGATTGTACTATTGTGGCATTGATTTTGCTCAGTTCTTTTGTTCATGTGATAATGCAAGCTGTTCCCACACTCTCAAGGATGGATGTTTGCATTCGGGCTACATTTGGCTTTCAAAGAATTCCTGACCTTAGCTTTGCCCGATGCTTCCCTCCTTGACAACCCGGGACATAAAAGTACACTATGGGGATGGAGATTAAGGCACCGATTGACCCACCCACCAAGCCCTCGCATCCTTCAGACACTCACATATAGACCAGAAGGAAGTTCTAGAACATCAAATCAACTCTGCATGGCCATGGCAGAGGTATTAAGGAGACACTGACCTTCCTCAGACCATTTGACCAAGAAAAGTATTGGGCAGCCAGAAAAGGGGCTTCAAGGATGGGGTCAACTGTGTGGGTTTCAGTGACCCATTCTCAGTCTGAGTTTCCAGCAAGGCGAGCTTGGAGAAAACATCAGAGTCCCCATCTGGTTTATCAGCTTTTTGCTTATTCAAGCCTGGAGCCCCAAATCCATTGGCTACTGGCCTTTTACAAGGTCCTGCTAAACACTCTAGTTTGTTCCCAATGCACTGGTCTAAACATCAAGGTTTTCTAGAGACTTACCAAAGCCGTTCTTCCTCCTCAGTGGTATCTGCTAACTGGCAGTAAGCTTTCCTGCCCTTCAGTTTTTTATATTGAAACCAGTTTTAGTTTCAATTTCTATCCTATTATTCTATCTTCCTCTGTGCTCACTCAGCCAAAACTATTTGTTGGAGCTGTTCCCAGGGAGAAAGCTGGGCTCCTGAGGAGGGACTCAGGATGTCCTGCAGAGCCAATTCTTTTTGCACGTTCCAGAGGCTCTTGGAATCCCTTCATTTCCTGGATCCCCAAAGCTCATTCACCAGGTGGAGTGTCCATGTCAGGATGACACACATTGGAGACCCCATGTAGAGAGCCCTTAGGTTTCTCTTATTACTGGCAGCCAATTGACTGCTCACCCAAATGAAGCACTGGGGATCTCTAGAAACTTTTTTTTAATAATATATTTTTTATTTTGATCATAGTGGCTTACATATCTTTCACATTAGTATTTTAGGTATATATTAACATTAAATCATGGGAATACCCACCACCAAATTTGTCCTCCCCCTCCCCATTCCCTTTCTGCAACCCAAATCACCCACAATCCTCCCCCTAGACTGCTAGAGTAGGTGAGCCCCTCTTTATTCAGCTTACTATCAGTGATCATACATCTGTTTGGTCCTGGTTTGTTTGTTTCTCCTTCTATTTGAGAGTCTAACCTAGATAAATTGAGTTATGTGGTTTTGTTTGAGGGAGAGATAGGCAATAGAATGGGGTAAAGATTAAGCAAAAAAAAAGAATAAAATAAAAAAATAAAAATAAATAAAAATAATAATTAATTAATTTAAAAACATATGCTCATAATGGATGGAGTCCTTCTAGTGGCTTTCTGCCTCAGTTTGAGAGAGGACATGAAAAAGGTAATTGAAACCCCATAACAATACAAAAATATATGTCAAATTAGATATCCAGTGAGCCCTACAGCTATTACGAGAAGCACCACATATTAGTCTTGGTTCTGAATTCATATCATGCCGGAGCTCAAAAAGAAGGAAAAGATAAGATAAAATAATATAAAAATAGAAAAGGAGACCAAAATAAAGATGTCAAACTATCAATCAATCAATAAATATATATGTGTAAAAATGATTATTTTGTGCTTTTTTTATCTTTTCCAACTGCATAGGCACAGTAATTATTGGGGATATTATAAAGAGAATTCCCTTGACTTAGGAGATACAGGGTTTCTCCGTTCCTGATGTATACTGTCACGGGGTTAACTATAAACTCCTTGTATGATCCTTTACTCTCTCCTCTGTGCTTTCGTGATGTATGGAAGACTTCTGCATTGTGACTGTGCAGCTCAATGAATGGAGCTTGTGATGAAGGCTTTCTTTGTGTTTCTTGCAATTCTGCTTCTTCAGTGTCGTTTTACTTCATCTTCTGTAGTTGGTGTTCTTGGTCATTATGTTGCTCCTAGGATGGAGGAACAAATTGTAGACCAAGAGCTAGGCTAGAGCTATTTGTTGCTGTTGTTGTTGGTCCCGAGATGCATACTGTTTAGTCCTGGTTGTAACAACCAGTCATCTGTATATAGCAATCCTGGTTTCTGATTAGATCAGAGGGTGACATGTCTTCTGATTTTGTCTTATCGTTGACTGGTGAGGAAGGATAACTTGCTCTTAGATCTAGTTGTCCCCATTTCCTCGTTGTCAGGTCACCTATTTAGAGCTGGCGTACGTTGGCATCAGAGCAGTATTGTGAATGCCTTAGAGGGGACTTGGTTCTTGGGACTGTTGTGGAGAACTCTGTCATTTCTATGTCTGGAATCTAGGAGTCAAGGCTGGATGGTCGGTGCCTAATTCTCTGGAGTCTAGGTTGGTTCCCCATGACATAAATTCAGGGTGAAAGATGTCCCTGTGTTGTGATAAAGTATAAGTTCTTATCCCTAGTAGATAATAGCTTGATTATACAGGTAAGATTCCATGTATTTTTAGTATGCTTATGCAGAAAGAAGTGGTGCTACATTGTGTTGCTGGTGGATGTGGGGGTGAAGAGAGAAGAAAACAGACCCATGACAAAAACTAAAAATATATATGCTCAGATATATCTAAATAAAAAAGAGTTCCTTAAAAGAAAAAAAGGTTGAATAAAAGTTGTAATTAAAGGAATAAAGTGGGACTGGGAGGGATAGCAAGGAGGCAAGGCTTCTGTCCTTCCTGCAGAAGGATGGTGGCTCATATCCTGGCATCCCACATGGTTCCCCCTGAAATAAGATCTTGCCTGTGCTTTTCTAACATGGGACATATAAAAAATAAATATGGAGAGCACTTGAAATAGGTATTTGGACTCTCTTCATGTCTTTTCTATCAGTGATTCTGCACCTTCTGACTGTCCTGTATACTCAGGGGAATTACTGAAATGTATATACAGAAGCAAATACCTACACATACAGCTGAACATATATATGATGACACATGTACACATGTGAAGACTTATCTCCAGAGCATAGAAATAGTCAGATATAGAGACACAGACACGGGAAGCTAAGCTGTAGAGGAAAGATCTCTGAGATGCCCCCAAACTTCCTTCTTTACTTTTGGTTGACATGAAGATTCTTGGTCTCTGTTTTCTAGTGTGAGATATAGCTGTCCATGCTCAGGGGACCATAAATTGACTTGAGGATAAAGCCTGGGTCAAGCGTGTGTGAATATTTCCTCTCAAGTAGTGGGGTACCTCTTTATCTTAAACCTCATTTCCTAAAGTGGAAGCTTTATATCTGATGTGTTCCATTTTTTATTGCTGCTTTTCATGTCTTAGCTTATGGAGTTTTGTTCACTAAAGATGTCTCTGATGCCAAAATCTTTGGGAGTACTCCCTCTATTTTCCTCCAAGTTTTTTACAGAAACAGTTTGGATATTAAGGCTTTTAGCCTCTTTCTACTGAACTTTGGTGTACTGTGTGAGGCAGAGGACAAACTTCATGTCTTTGGTCTAAGGACATTGTTGGTAGGATTGGAGTTGGGGACATTGTATGTTGAGAAAAGTCTGTCATGAGAAACTTGGTAAATCTTGGTTTACTCATAGATTGTGGGGGATTTGGGTTACAGCTGGTGGCTCTCAGGAGTTATTCCTGACAGACTGTTGTGTTCACGTGAATGCTAAGGATTGATCCTGAGTTGACACGGTGCAAGGCAAATGCCCAATGCTCTATGATATTGCTACAGCCCCAGGTGTGTGTAAAGACTACACACTCACACACACACAAGCACACATACACAGCAGTCTACCTCTGAGATTAAGCCTGATGCATATCTGAGCGTGACCTGGCTGAGATACTGGCCCCATAACAGTGTGGAACTAGCAGCAACATTTCCTTCAGAAAATTGCCTGCTTGGTGGCTTTTTTCCAGGAAAAATCCCATCTCCCTTCTGTCATCCTAAACTCTGCTCAGTAGATTCTCAAATTTAAAAAAAACAAAAAAACAAAAAAAAAACAATGATGAAAACAAGTCAGAATGAAATACAGAGGGATGAGGCTTCATTTAGTGGGGGGAGGACTTTTACCTTGCATATGGTAGACTTGGGATCACCCAAAGATGGTCCCCTAAATCCCTGCAGGAGGAATACTTAGCTTAAAGCCAGAAGTCATCTTATAGCACCACTGGCTGTGGCCCCAAACCAAAACAAACCAAAACACCAATTCAACAAAAATAAACAAAGATTGTTACCCTTCCCCCAACTTCCTGCCTATCTCACCTGAATGGGGAGATCCTCCCACAGCTGGGAGGGGTTTTTGGTTGGTAATTAAGGGGTTGCCTGGGGGAACTGGAGAGAGATTCAGCAAGCAGAGAATTACCTCTGGATGGATGCAGAGCAGCAGGAAAAAGGTTGCTAGCTTAGAGTCCATGTGAAAAGAGCACATGGTGATTAGGGCCTTGTAATAAAGTTGGATGTCTCCTGAAACTTCAGCTGACTGCCTGTGGATTATTTCTTCACTGTTATCCTGAACCTACAGACCCGCCAACCAAAGGGGCTACAGGTGCCTGGCCAAGCCGAGAAAGGCCTCACCATCCATCCACCACACTAGGACTCTCTAAAATAATAATTGATACATCAAAAGACTGAGAAGAAGAATAACAGGTGACATAAACTCCTGAGGTTTGGTACAGTCTCAAGTATTTTTCATCTGGGGGATACATTCTGGAGGCAGGAACCTTCTTTGGGGATTCTGTGACTGTTCTCAAAGGGATAAACATACATAAGCTTCTGACTCAGCACCTATGCCTGCATGGGGGAAGAAATCAAAGTGTGGGTGCATGGAGTGTCCCACACAGCGAGGAAGTGAGGGAATCTTACTCTCCTAGGTGCCTGAGCTGTTGACTGGAGTCTGGCCCTTTCTGCCCCCACCCTGTTTGCTCCTCCATATGTATGTTTTCTACATCTCAGACTATGTTCCCAGTGGAGACTCTGACTAAAATCTATCCTCCAGAAACCTGGATTCATTCTGCATTCCATGTCCCTCAGCAGCCCTGGCACTCAAAGAAATTGCTTGACTGGAAATGGTGGGTTTTCCAGGAAAACGCAACTCTGCTGAGGGGAGTGACCTCAAGGTTTTTTTTCTCCCTGTGATAGGAACTGAAAGCAGTTCCAAGAAGTGGAAGCCATGCTGAGGGGAGTGGAAGGGCACAGAGATTGCTTCTGAATCTTATCGGTTCAAAACAACACAGGACCCTGTTGTCTGGAAAATATTTCCTTTCACAGGAAATGTAATATTTCTGTCTACGCTGCTGTGTTCTGTGATGACACACATGAGGATGAGAGTGTGGGGACCCACCATCAATAAACTCCAATCTCTCTCCCAAACATATTCTTGGATCTGGATAAAATTCAGGACTCACTGGGTCTTGAGAACAGACAGGAATGCTGGTCATGGATCCTGTGTGAAGGATATGAACAAACCCCAGAGCATCCTGAGCCTGTGATTTATTAGGGAGTGAGTGTTATTTCTGAGCTGGGCACCTGGATAACAGAGGGGCCACACAGTGTAAAAAGGCACCAGAGATGCTAACTTGATCCAGAGCACTTCAGCTGGGCATTTAGACTGGGTGATGATGCAGTTGCAAGGAAGGACCAGCAGAAGGCAAAGCGAATTTCTTCCTCTGCTGCTTCTTATGTAGCCATGGATACCTCTGGAATTCTCAAAGAGGGGAGTTGGAGGGGTATATTCCCTTTCTGCTTGAACTACAGTAGTCCAACACCACCTCTATACCCTCCAACAGAAAGGGGGTGTTTGTTTCTTTCCATTCCAAAGAATTCCATGTATCGTATCAGTTCCCACGTATTTTTAGAGCCTTCCAGAAAGTAATGCTCCCCAATAGTGTGAGTCAAAGACTTTAACTTTCAAATAGTGGGGGAAAACTTGGGGACTCAGTGATGTTTCTCAGATATGTGCACAGTGCTAAGTGCAATCAGGATATCCCCTGGAGTCAAGTTCTTTCTCTCCGATGTTCTTGATGTTCTCAGATTTGTGCTGTCTCTATCCATACTCTGAGTACCTCTGTACCAAGGTTGCCACCCACAGAGGTTGCATCCACACAAGAGACCCTGAAGCTGTCAAATCACCTTTGAAATTAGGGCTAAAGTCAAGGTTCTGCTGTGACCTTAGTGGGTCACCTGACTGTTGAATTAATTATTATTATTTGGGGGGGTGTTGCACCTGGCAGCGTTCAGGGGTTGCTTCTGGTTCTACGCTCAGAAATTGCTCTTGACAGGCTCGGGGGGTCATATGGAATGCTGGGATTCGAACAAATGACCTTCTTCATGAAAGGCAAATGCCTTACCTCCAGGTTATTCCAGGCCCCATTGAATTGATTATTAAATATATAGTCCTTGTTGGTGGATGGAGTGGATGGGAAGCCTTTCTCCAGCTGTTTGGCTCCTATGGCTTCTTTGGCCTAGAGGGTCTTAGGGTATCGGGTTATGACGAGGAAATTATGCACAGCAGTCAGATTTCAGGAGCTTTATTATTAGTAGGACCTAGCCACCATGTGTAGCTTCTAAGCTAAGCAGCCTCTTACATGCTTCTGTGTCTATAATTTCTTTATCATATCTCCATGCTGAGTCCTCCTTGCTGAGCCTCTCTCCCCCAAATTGCTTATACTTCTCAGGAAAACCCTTTGTTACCTTTCATAGACCCATCCCAGATGTGGGCTGGTCTGACCATCAGGTAATAGTAGCATTTTGCCCTCAGAGAGTAACAACCGAACCAATGAATTGGCAAAATTGTGTGAAGCGTTGAGCCACTAAAATTCTGCCTGGAGACCTCTGTGGGGACTGGAGGATACTGGGAGTTGGATATGCACTGTTATCTAAGGGGAGCACTTTGGTGGGTGGTACACAAGAAACTGGGAGGAAGCAAGAGGTTTGGTCTGGGACAAGTGGAAAAGAGAAGCAGAGGAAAGATGGGGAGAGTCAGGCAAATGGGTTGATTTGTGCAGGAGGAGAAGCAATGTTCACCAGGACTGGGATAACAGTCATGGTCACATGGACACCCGTCCTGGGTGCTTGGGCCCTGGTTTAAGATCCTGTCTATTGGGGGTATTAATGGGTCTCTGTGTCTATCCAATATACAGTCCTCCTGGAGAAAACCGAGGCCAAATATGTGACCCTTGAGTACAACTGTTTAGTGTTTTGTCCCAGCCAGCAGGAAAGGGAGGAATGAGGGGCCTGCCAGGGACCTGGTGGGGATGGTCCTCCTAGAATAGTGCTCTCTCTCACTTTCTCGTGCCATGTTTCCTCACTTGGGTTAGGAAGAGAGAGACAGAGAGTGCTTGTTTATTTCTTTTATGAATGCAAGTCCATCTCTGTCATATGCATTCCTTCAGCCTGACCCTTTAACTCCCATAGGCACCCCTGTCCCTCTGTCACTTTGGTCTCCCATAGAAACTTCCAGGCTGCAGACAGAAATCATGTACTTCCTGCTGGGCTGAAGTGCCCCCTAGTCCTCAGTGCCTGGAAGTTAGGGTCACCAAAAGAGTGTAGTCAAGTCAAGACACCAGACTCTATCCCCAATGGCTCAGACAGATGACTACGTCAAAGGAGTCACCACAGTACAATCTTACAACTCACCCCACTTATGGATGACATTTGGCTTCCCAAAATGACAAAGGTGAGTAGGCCAACCGCAGCCACAGCCATTGTTAATAGACCTGGTGCTTTTTTCTGGACCTGCAGCAGGAGCACAGGGTGACCTACATCTTGAGCCTCCAGGCACTTAGCCCACAACA
>PVKC010027091.1:0-15886 GCA_004027635.1 Crocidura indochinensis
GAGAGAGAGAAAAACGCAGAATGGTATCACTCATCTATGGGTTTTAAGGAAAATGAAAGACATTCCTGCAATAATAATAATTTTCAGACACAAAAGAGAAAAGAGCTGGAAGTTCCAGCTCACCCCAGGAAGCTCACCACAAAAAGTGGTGAGCTTAGTTAGAGAAATAACTACATTTTGAACTGTCCTAAAAATGAGAGCCTATGAGGGAAATGGAGAGCCTGTCTAGAGTACAGGCGGGAGGTGGTTGGGGAGGAGGGAGATTTGGGACAATGGTGATGGGAACATTGCACTGGTGATGGGTGGTGTTCTATACATGACTGAAACCCAAACACAATTATGTATGTAATCAAGGTGTTAAAATAAAAAAAATTAAAAAAAAGATTAAATATTAGAACAAAAAATGGATTAAAGGCCTTGATATCAGACTTGAAACTATCAGGTATATAGAAGAATGCTCCATGACATTGAGATTAAAGGCATCTTCAAGGAGGAAACACCTCTGTCCAAACAATTTGAAGTAGAGGTAAACAAATGGGACTACATTAAACTGAGAAGCTTCTGCAATGAGGATAAGCAATAAGGATATCTAAGCTATAAAAAGTACTTACAGAATTTAATAAGAAAAAACATCTAACCCCCTTAAAAATGGGAAGAAGAAATAAACAGACATTTCCTCAAAGAAGAAATATAGATAGACAAAAGACAAATGAAAAAATGCTCCACATCACTAATCATCAGGGAGATCAAATCAAAACAACAATGAGGTATCATCTCATGCACACATCACAAAGAACAGAAGCAATCAATGCTGGCTTGGCTATGGGGAGAAAGGAAATCTCATTCACTGCTGGTGGGAATGTTGTTTATTCCAGCCTTTCTGAAAAACAATATGGATATTCCTCAAAAAACTGGAAATTGAGCTTTCATATGATACAGCAATACCACTCCTGGGGATATACCCTAGACACATAAAAACACAATCCAAAAATGCTCTCTGCACTCCTTTATTCATTGCAGCATTATTTACAATAGCCAGAATCTGTAAACAACAGGCTCCAACAAGAGATGAGTGGCTAAAGAAACTGTTGTGCATCTACAAAATGAAATACTATGCAGCGGTTAGAAAAATGAAATCAATAAAACTTCCTATATATGAATGGACATGGAAACTGTTATGCTGAGTGAAATGAGTCACTCAGATAGAGAGATAGATCAGAATAGTTTCACTCTTCTGTAGGAGTTAAGAAAAATAAAAGACGGTATGGTAATAATACCCAGAGACAATAGAGATGAGAATGGAGGAGCAGCCCATGCCATGCAGCTTATCACAAAGAACAGTGAGCAGAGTTAGAGAAATAATGACACTAACAACTATCATGACAATGATCGAGAGAGAGAGAAAGAGAGAGAGAGATAGTAAAGAGAGAGAGAAATAGAATGCCTGTCTTTAAAACAGTCAGGGGAAGAGAAGAGGGAAATGGAAGAACATTGGTGGTGGGAAAGTTGTACTTGTGAGAGGGTGTACATTTTATAACTGAAAACCAACTACGAACATGTTTGTAACTATTGTGCTTAAATAATCATTTAAAAAAACAAAAGAAGCACATACACACAGTAATTATAAATGCTCAACTTGCAACAAACAGCTTAGTAAACCTTAAGACAATTAGTTAGTGATCCCATTGTGAGATGTAACAATTTTCATGAATTTTCTTTTACTGAAGTTTTCCCATAATTTCATCATCATTTAATCGTAACAAGCAATATAAAGAAATTTATTTTGTATCTTCTAGGGAGGCACAATTGGGGATAGTGGGACACTGGGGACAATGGTGGAGTGTAGAATAAAACAGCCCTTAGATGGGCTGGATGGTGGTGGATGGTGATGGAGGGAAGAGAGGTCTTTCTCCTCCAGCCCAGTCCATGTGTCTGCATCCCACTCCCGCCGGAGGGTCAGGTAGCGGTGAGGAAATCATCCGCAGACAGATTCCAAGAGATATCAGCTTTATTCAAGGCCCAAGCCACCATGTGTGGCTTCTCGCATAACCTTTTATGCTGGCTATCATTAGCCCAGCATCCAGCCTCTTTCAGCCATCTCTCCTCCTCATGCTTCTCTCTCAATCCATCCTCCCAATTCTCTCTCCAAAATCCTCTCAAAATCCTCCATTGCCCTTCAGGCCAAACCTTTGGTTACCTACCAAAGACCCTTCCCAGAAATGGGCAGGTCTTAATAGCAGCTAAGGTTACAGGAAGAATGGGGAATGAGGTAATAGTGGAGAAAATAATTTTTATTTAATAATTTTAATGAATCACCATAAGACACACTGTTAAACAATTGTTTATAACTATTTCAGTCATACAATTTTCCACCATCAATGTCCCCAGGTTCCCTCTGGATACCCTCTCCCGCACCTGCCTCTATTTTTTCTCCCTTTGTTTCTTTTTACCTTTTAGGCACTGTGGTTTTCAAAATTGTTACTGGATGATATCATGTATGCCACTTTACATTTTTTCAGTACCCAGTTCTTGTCCAGAATGATCTTTTTCTTTGTTTTTTTTTTTGTATTTTATTTTAACACCTTGATTGCATACATAATTGTATTTGGGTTTCAGTCATGTAAAGAGCACCACCCATCACCAGTGCAATGTTCCCATCACCAAATCTCCCTCCTCCCAACACCCCCCGCCTGTAATCTGGAAAGGCTCTCCATTTCCCTCATACATTCTCATTATTAGGACAGTTCAAAATGTAGTTATTTCTCTAACTAAACTCATCACTCTTGTAGTGAGCTTCCTGGGGTGAGCTGGAACTTCCAGCTCTTTTCTCTTTTGTGTCTGAAAATTATTATTATTGCAAGAATGTCTTTCATTTTTCTTAAAACCCATAGATGAGTGATACCATTCTGCATTACTCTCTCTCTCCCTCTGAATTATTTCACTAAGCATGATAGATTCCATGTACATCCATGTGTAGGAAAATTTCATGACTTCATCTCTTCTGACAGCTGTATAATATTCCATTGTGTATATGTACCACAGTTTCTTTAGCCATTCATTTGTTGAAGGGCATCTAGATTGTTTCCAGAGTCTTGCTATGGTAAATAGTGCTGCAATGAATATAGGTGTAAGGAAGGGGTTTTTGTATTGTATTTTTGTGTTCCTAGGGTATATTCCTAGGAGTGGTATAGCTGGATTGTATGGGAGCTCAATTTCCAGTTTCTGGAGGAATCTCCATATCGCTTTCCATAAAGGTTGAACTACATGGTATTCCCACCAGCAGTGGATAAGAGTTCCTTTCTCTCCACATTCCCATCAACACCGTTTGTTCTCAATCTTTGTGATGTGTGCCATTCTCTGTGGTGTGAGGTGGTACCTTATAGTTGTTTTGATTTGCATCTCCCTGATGATTAGTGATGTGGAGCATTTTCTCATGTGTCTTTTGGCCATTTGTATTTCTTCCTTGTCAAAGTCTCTGTCCATTTCTTCTCCCCATTTTTTGATGGGATTAGATGTTTTTTTTTCTTGTAAAGTTCTGTCAGCACCTTGTATATTTTGGAAATTAGCCCCTTATCTGATGGGTATTGGGTGAACAGTTCCTACAATCAGTGGGAGGCTCTTGTATACTAGGCGCTATTTCCTTTGAGGTGCAGAAGCTTCTCAGCTTAATATACTCCCATCTGTTAATATCTGCTGTCACTGCATTTCCTCCTTGAATATGCTTGTAATCTCAATGTCCTGGAGTGTTTTGCCTACGTGTTGTTCTATGTATTTTATGGTTTCAGGTCTGATATCAAGGTCTTTCATCCATTTGGATTTCATCTTCGTGCATAATGTTAGCTGGGGGTCTAAGTTCAATTTTTTTGCAAGTGGCTAGCCAGTTGTGCCAACACCACTTGTTGAAGAGGCTTTCTTTGCTCCATTTAGGATTTCTTGCTCCTTTATCAAATATTAGGTGACAGTATGTCTGGGGAACACTTTCTGAGTATTCAAGCCTATTCCACTGGTCAGAGGGCCTGTCCATGTTCCAATACCATGCTGTTTTGATAACTGTTGCTTTGTAGTAAAGCTTAAAATTGGGGAAAGTAATTCCTCCCATGTTCTTTTTCCCAATGTATCAAGGTGAAGTTGGCTTCATTAAAGGTATTTGGAAGTATTTCCATTTTTTCGATTTCATGAAAGAGTCTTGCCAGGATTGATAGTAGTTCCTCCTGGAAAGTTTGAAAGAATTCATTAGTGAATCCATCTGGGCCTGGGCTTTTGTTTTGGGGCAGATATTTGATTACCGTTTTAATTTCATCAATGGTGATGGGGGTGTTTATATATGCTACATCCTCTTCCTTCAACCATGGAAGATTGTAAGAGTCCAAGAATTTATCCATTTCTTCAAGATTCTCATTTTTAGTGTCATAGAGCTTCTCAAAGTAGTTTCTGATTACCCTTTAATCTCTGCCTTATCAGTAGTGATCTCTCCTTTTTCATTCCTAATACGAGTTATCAAGTTTCTCTTTCTTTGTTAGTTTTGCCAGTGGTCTATCAATCTTGTTTATTTTTTTCAAAGAACCAACTTCTGCTTTTGTTGATCTTTTGGATTGTTTTTTGGGTTTCCACTTCATTGATTTCTGCTCTCAGCTTTATTATTTCCTTCTGCCTCCCTATTTTTGCGTCCTTTTGTTGAGCACTTTCTAGTTCTATAAGCTGTGTCATTAAGCTACTCAGGTAAGCCCCTTCTTCCTTCCTGATGTGTGCTTGCAAAGCTATAAATTTTCCTCTCAGTACTGCTTTTGCTGTGTTCCATAAATTCTGATAGTTTGTGTCTTCATTATCATTTCTTTCCAGGAATCTTTTGATTTCCTTTTAGATTTCATCTCGAACCCACTGGTTAGTCAGTATGAGGCTGTTTAACTTCCAGGTGTTAGAGTTTTTCTTCTTTGTTCCCTTGGAGTTCACAAATAATTTCACAGCCTTGTGGTCAGTAAAGGTAGCCTGCAACATTTATATCCTCTTGATATTATGAAGATATGTTTTATGTGTCAGCATGTAGTGTATCTTGGACAATGTCCCATGTACATTGGAGAAGATTGTGTATCCAGGTTTCTGGGGAGGGAGTGTCCTATATATATCTACTAGGCCTCTTTCTTCCATTTCTCTCCTCAGGTCCAGTATATTCTGTTGGGTTTAAGTCTGGTTGACCTATCCATTGTTAAGAAAGCTGTGTTGAGGTCCCCCACAATTATTGTGTTGTTGTTGATGTTATTTTTTAACTTTGTCAACAATTGTATTAAATATGTTGCTGGACCCTCATTCGGTGCATATATGTTTAAAAGCGTGATTTCTTCCTGCTCTACATACCCTTTGATTAATATATAATGTCCATCCTTGTCCCTTACAACCTTCTTGAGTATAAAGTTTGCATTATCTGATATTAGTATGGCCACTCCAGCTTTTTTATGGGTGTTGTTTGCTTGGATAATTTTCCTCTAGCCTTTTATTTTGAGTCTATGTTTGTTATGACTATTCAGGTGCGTTTCTTGTAGACAGCAAAAAGTTGGATTGAGTTTTATGATCCATTTAGCCACTTTGTGTCTCTTAACTGGTGCATTTAGTCCATTGACATTCAGAGAAAGAATTGTCCTAGGATTTTATGCCATCTTTATATCAAAATTTGGTGTGTCTTTTGGTTCGTCTTGTCCTAAATTAGGTCTTTCAGTTTTTCTCTTAAGCGTGGGTTTGAGTCTGTAAAGTTTCTGAGCTGTTTTTTGTCTGTGAAACCATGTGTTCTTCCTTCAAACTGGAAAGTGAGTTTTGCTGGGTACAGTATTGTAGGTGAAGCATTCATTTCATTCAGTCTTGTCACAGTATCCCACCACTGCTTTCTGGTCTTGTGTGTTTCAGGTGACAGGTCTGCTGTAACTCTCAAGGATGCTCCCTTGAATGTAATTTCCTTTTTTGATATTGCTGTTTGCAGAATTATGTCTCTATTCATGGGATTTGTCATTGTGACTAGGATGTGTCTTGGGGTATTTTTTCTGGGGTTTCTTTTGTTTGGTACTCTTTGAACATGCAAGATTTGATCACATATATTCTTTAGTTCTGGAAGTTTCTCTTTAATGATTTTCTTGACTGTTGATTCTTCCTGGAAATTTTCTTCCTTGGTCTCTGGGACTCCAATGATTCTTAAGTTGTTTCTGTTGATCTTATCATAGACTTCTATTTTCATCTGTTCCCATTCCTTGACTATTTTTTCCATTGTCTGTTCGTTTGTTTTAAGTTTTTTTTCGAATCTCTCCTGCTGTATGGAGTTGTTATTTATCTCATCTTCCAAAGCACCTATTCTATTCTCAGCTTCTGCTACCCTGGTGTTGAGATCATCCATTTTACCAGTCAATTCATTTACTGAGTTTTTCATGTCTGTTAGTTGACATGTTATTTCAGTTTGAAGTTTTGTGATTTCTGTCATCATATTTTCTTGGTTCTTATTAGTGTTCTGTTCAACTCAGTCCATGGTATCTTTGAGTTCTTTCAGCATCTTCCATATTGCTTTTCTAAAGTCCTTATCTGAGAGATTGATTAGTTTGTTTGGTCATTATCTGGTCATCAGAATTGTCATCTTCGTTCTCTAAGTCTGACGCTGGCCTGCGTTGTTTCCCCATTGTCACACTAGTATTGTGTGTTTTTCTACGTGTTGTGGTGGTATTCATTGGGAAAATTATGTGCGCAGCCACACTCCTCTGGTTCCTTCCTTTCCTGGTATGTTGTTTTGCCGACAAGGGAGTGGAGTCCTCCGTGGATGAGGCCTCTCAAAGATCAAATCTTGGGCCTAGGCACACAGCAGAAAAGACAGTCCAGAGAGAAATGCTGGGCTTCAGTGATCCAGCACAGTCCTTAGTGTGATTTTTTTCTCTTCTTGTTGCAATGATGTTCTTTCCTTAGAAAGAGCGTATGGCCATGTATGGAAGCGGAGTGTGCTCTTCTGCAGCCTCTTTTCAGCTTACTCCCACGAGGTCCGGATGACAGGAGAGGACAAATAGACACAAAGAAAAGACAGGACTCACAGTTCTTCGCAGTCAGCCCCACTAGGCAGGAGTGGATTCCCAGAAATTCCCAGCCTGACGTCACAATCAGGGGACCTTGCTTTTGCAAAGTACTCGTTTCTTATCGGTTTTCACTTTAATGAGGTGTTCCTGGGCGTTTCCGCCCTATAATGGACCTGTGGGAGAGCGAGTATTTTTGGGAGCCAGTTTGGCCCACTCCCACAAGGTCCGGACGACAGCAGAGGACAAATAAATACAAAGAAAAGACAGGACTCACAGTTCTTCGCAGTCTGCCCCACTAGGCAGGTGTGGATTCGCAGAAATTCCCAGCCTGAGGTCAGAATGATCTTTTTCAACTATCATTTTTTCACAGTGGTCCCTTCTCTACTCTAATTGCATACCCATCCCTTTTATGTCAAGTTTCCAAACATAGATTAGTCCTCCTGGTTCTTGTCTCTGTTGTCTTTTGGTATTGTTATCATACCATTTTTATATCCCACCATTTAGTGTGAACATTTTATGTCTGTCTATTCCTTTCCCTCTGACTTATTTTACTGAGTTTAATAGCAGTTTACTTAGTTTCATACTTATTTCACTTAGTTTAATATCCTTTTTTTTTTTTTTTTTTTGGTTTCTGGGCCACACCCGGCAGTGCTCAGGGGCCACTCCTGGCTCCATGTTCAGAAATTGCTCTTGGCAGGCACGGGGGACCATATGGGACACTGGGACTCGAACCGATGACCTTCCACATGAAAGGCAAGCGCCTTACCTCCATGCTATCTCCCGGGCCCCAGTTTAATACCCTTTGATGTATAAGCAACCTCATGAATTATTTCTCTTGTGTACCTTAGCTTCTTTATTTACTTATCTGCTCTCAAGTATTGGTTTGTTTGTTTCCAGATTCTGTCTATTGTGAACAGTGCTGCAATAATATAGGAGTGCAGATGCTTTTCTGTATTGTAATTTTTGGGCTTCTATAGGAAATTCCCTGGAGGAGTAATGCTGTGTCATGTGACACAATTTTTTTTTTTTTGGTTTTTGGGTCACACCCGGCAGTGCTCAGGGGTTACTCCTGGCTCCATGCTCAGAAATTGCTCCTGGCAATGTGGTCCTGCCTACGGGGGACCACATGGGGCACCGGGATTCGAACCGATGACCTTTTGCATGAAAGACAAACGCCTTACCTCCATTCTATCTCCCCGGCCCCCTGACACAATTTCTAGTTGTTTTTTTTTTTTTTTAAAGAATGTCCATATTATTTTTCCCAAAAGGCAGAACCGATTAACATTTCAACAGTAATGAATGAGAGTCCTTTTCTTTCAATATCAGCTCCAGAATTGGTTGTTATTCTTCTTTGTGATTTGTGCCAGTCTCTATGATGTGAGATATATATATCTCACTGTTGTTTTGATTTCTATCTCTCTGATGGTTAATTATGTGGAGCGTTTTTTCATGTGCCTTTGACCATCTCTCTTTCTTCAGAAGATTTCTCTTCAGATTTCTATTTTTTGATGGGATGAATTTTCTCTTTTCTTGTTAAGGTCTACCAGTGCCTTAGATATCTTACATAATAACCCTTTATAGAATGGGTATTGGCTAAATAATTTCACCCAATCCATGGCTTATCTTTGTATCCTGTTCATTATTTCCTTTGAGATCAGAAACATCTTATATTTAATGTAGTTTCATTTGTTTATCTCTGTTTCCAGTTGCTTGATTAGTGGTCTTCCATCCTTGTATATGCCTGTAGATTCAATGTCATGGAGATTTCTGCCAAAGGTTTTCTCTTTGTGCCTTATGGATTCAGATCTGATATCAAAATCTTTTATATATTTAAAAATAGTTTTTTTTTTTTTTTTGGCTTTGAGGCCACATCTAGTAGTACCAGGTGTTACTCCTGGTTCTGTGTTCAGGAATCACTCCTGGAAGGCTTAGTGGACTATATGATATGTCAGGGATTTAACCTCAATAGGCTGTGTGCAAGGCAAGTGCCCTACCCGCTGTGCTATCTTTAACACATTTTGATTTGACATTTGTGAATGGCATTAAAAAGAGTTATAAATTCATGGATTTTGCATGTAGATAATTAGTTTTCTTAAGAAAACTTCAATTGTTCAAGAGACTTTCCTACCTTTACTTTGTATTTAGTGCTCCTTTATGTAAGATTAATTGATCATTTACGTGAGGGTCTATCTCAGGATATTGTCTTTACCATTGATTTGAGAATATATTTCTATATAGCCACCATTTTGCTTTAATTAATACTGCTTTCTGGTATTTTTTAAAGTGTAGGAAAGTAGTGCCTCCCATTTCCTTTTCCCAACAGTTGCTTAGCTGGTGGTGGTGGTGGTAGTGGGGATTATTCTAATAAATTTCAGGATTGTTTGATTTTGGGATTGCATTAATCTGTACAATGATTTGAGCAGTATTGCAAGTTTACTGATTTAATCTTCTCAATCTAAGAGCAGGGTATGTGTTTCCATTTCCTTATGTTCTCTTTTCTTTTCTTTCTTTCTTTTTTTTTTTTTTTTTTGGCTTTTGGGTCACACCCAGCAGTGCTCAGGGGTTACTCCTGCTCTATGCTCAGAAATCAGCCCTGGCAGGCACAGAGGACCATATGGGATGCCAGGATTCAAACCACTGCCCTTCTGCATGAAAGGCAAATGCCTTACTGCCATGCTATCTCTCTGGCCCATCTTTTATTTCTTAAAGTATTGCTTTTTTAGTTTTTTTTTTTTGGTATAGGTCTTTCACCTTTTAAGTCAATTCTGAAGTACTTTGAATTTAGGTAACTGAGTCTCAACTTGCCCAAAGTTTTGCAGTAGATTGGGGGTAGGGTAAAATCTGGAGACAAATAATAAAAACCAATTTTACTATATGCCTAATCTTCCTTATTAAATACACCAAATTGCATCACTTTCTAACCATTTCAACTTTAGCCAACTATAGATATCATCCATATGTCTAGGGCTTCTTTAATAATAAATAGTCAATGCCTATGGCATATTGGTTATGAGTTAGCATGCTCAGTAATGACCATGAATGACAGTATTTGGTCATAATTTTAGTCCTCTGCTAGAGACTTGCCTACACTCATTCATTTTTAAGCAACACATTTAGATTTTGACCTAGTAATCAGCTATGGATTCACCAGTTATACTTTAAATTTACTTATGGGGGAGAGGGAAAGAGTAGAGTGGAAAAGTGAGCTCTGCATTGCTAGGGATAGAATCCAGGCCTTAAGCATATTTGGGAGGTGGGAATTTGACTGAACCTCATTCCTTGTACTTGATTTAGATATTTAAAGGAAAAGTTTTAACTCTACCTTATTAGTTGTGTGTGTGTGTGTGTGTGTGTGTGTGTGTGTGTGTGTGTGTGTGTGTGTGTGTAGTGTTGGGCAAGGGGCAGGGTTGGTCACACCTGGTGATGCTCTGGGTTGATCCCTGCTTCTATGCTTAGGGATCACTCCTGGCAGGGTTTAGGGATTATATATGATACTGAGGATTGAACTTGAGTTGGCCACAGACAAATCAAGAGTTCTACCTGCTAATCTACTAGATTTCTGTCCTGCCTTTTAAATTTAAATTCCCAATCAAGAAAAGCTATTAACAATGAGTACATTATCTGTACATTATTTGCTGAAAACTAATAAAAATATCGCTGCCTAGATAAACAAAACCAAAACTTAAAGATAAAAACTTTTAAATTAGTATTTAAGTACTAGATTGTTACATAGAATGTTTCTACCATTGAGGGGGAAAATTTGGAGCCAGTAATAACCATAAAACATATACTATATATTCCATCCTCATTCATGGTCAACATACTTCTAAATAGTTGGTTTTTAATTTATGGGAAGAAAAAGGAAAAAAGAAACAAAAGAGAGAAGGAAGAAAAGTAATATAAGGGAAGAGGGAGAAGAAAAGAGAGGAGAGAAAGTGTTGGGGCCCGGGAGATAGCATGGAGGTAAGGCGTTTGCCTTCCATGCAAAAGGTCATCGGTTCGAATCCCGGTGCCCCATATGGTCCCCCGTGCCTGCCAGGAGCAATTTCTGAGCATGGAGCCAGGAATAACCTCTGAGCACTGCCAGGTGAGACCCAAAAACCAAAAAAAAAAAGACAAAGAGAGAGACCTACAATATTCACAACCTTTTCTTTTCTTTTCTTCTTTTCTTTTTTTTTCTTTTTGTTTTTTGTTTTTTTTGTTTTTGTTTTTTGTATTTTTGGATTTGGGGCCACACATAGTGGTGCCCAAGGTTTACTCTTGAAATGCTCAGTGGACCATATGCCGTACTGGAATTCAAACTGGGATTATATACAGTGGACCATATAATCAGTGGGATTAAAAAATCAGTCATATACAAGGCAAGTAAAATAAGGCTTCACACTTAAACTATTTCCCTGGCTTCGCACTACATTTTTTTTCTTTTATCTTTTTGGTTTTTGGGTGCTCAGGGGTTACTCCTGGCTCTGTGATCAGAAATCGAGGGACCATTTGAGATGACAGGGATCTAATCCAGGTCAGCACTCACAAGTCCTAACCACTGTGCTACTGCTCTGACCTCACCCACTACAATTTGTAATCTTTAGCAATGTTTTTTTTATTGTTTTAAAATTTTATAAGCTGTGTCTTTAAGCTATTTATGTAGTTCCCTTCTTCCTTCTTGATGTGTGCTTGCAACTTTGATTTTGAGTCTACGTTTATCTTGAATATTCAGATGTGTTTTTTGAAGGCAACAGAATGTTGTATTTAACTTTTTGATCCATTTTGCCACTCTGTGTCTCTAACTGGTGCATTTGGCTCATTGATATTGAGAGAGACAATTGTCATGGGATTTAATGCCATCTTCATGTAGAAGTTTGGTGTGTCTTTAGGCTTGTATTGTCTTAAAGTAGACCTTTCAGTTTATCTTTTAAGGCTGGTTTTGAGTCTGTAAAGTTTCTGAGCTGCTGTTTATCCATGAAACTATGTATACTTCCTTCAAACCCGAAAGTAAGTTAGGCTGGGTGCAGTATTCTATGTAAAGCATTTATTCCATTGAGTTTTGTCACTATATCCCACCACTATCTTCTGACCTTGAGGGTTTCTTGTGACAGGTCTGTTGTAAACCTTGAGGATGATTCTTTGAATGTAATTTCCCTTTTTGATATTGCTGCTTTCATTATTCTACCCCTATCTCTGGGATTCATCATTGTAACCAGTATGTGTCTTAGGGTGCTTTTCTTCAGATCTCTTTTAGCTGGTATTTTTCGAGCATGCAGGATTATTTGCATGCAATCTTTTGCTCTGGGAGTTTCCCTGTAATGATGTACTTGACTTGATTTTTCCAGGGGATTTTCTTACTGGGTCTCTGGAACTCCAATGATTCTTATGTTGTTTCTGTTGAGTTTATCAAATACTTTTATTTTCATCTGTTCATATTCTTTGAGAATTTTTTCCCTTGTCTGGTCATTTGCTTTAAGATTCCTTTTTAATCTCTTCTGCTGTTTGGAATTGTTCTGCATCTCATCATCTAGCTTACTGATTTTGTCCTCAGCCACTGCCACTCTGTGAGAGAATCTTTTCATAAGAACTTCACCTCAACTACCGAGTTTTTTAGTCCTATTACTTCAGCTTGGAGTTTTCTGATTTCCTTCTCTGTGGTCAGTTCAGCTCGATCTATGCTTTTTTTTGAGTTCTCTGAACATCCTCCATATTTCTACTCTAAACTCCCTATCTGAGGGGCTAATCAGGTGGTTGCTACTTTTCAGCTCATAAGAACTGCCATTTTCATTCTCTATGCATGGTGTTGTCTTGCATATGCATGGTGTTGTCTTGTTTTCCCATTGCTACACCTGTAGTGTGGTTTTTAATACATGTTGTGGTGGGGTTCATGTGCTAGAAGATGCCATGCAGCTGCAGAGTGCAACAGAGCAGCCAAGCTCCTCTGGCTCCACCCTTATTGGTCTTCGCAGCTTACCCTGCACTGGACCCTAATGAGATTTTGCTTGCTGTCATCTTCTTGGCTGCCTCGTGCAGAAAAGCAGGAGCAATATTTTTATTAGAATTAATTAATTAATTAGGTTGCTAAGCCTAAAATTCTAGCTCTCTGCTCCTATTTCCAATAGTACAAAAATGGTTTTTGTTTCAGGAAAGTTAATTGAGCTGATAAAATGAACATTTGTATTTCTTCATTATAACTCTCTGTTAAATATGTGGAAATGGCATACACTTACTAGCAGTCTTTTGAGATGAATCCTGTGTCAGTATCCAAAAGTTGTTGTCTTTCTGTAACCATAAAAGTTTAATGTATATATGGGTGGGAGTGAATTGCAGTTATAAAAATAGGCAGAAATCAATATAGTGTTAAATTTTTATGTGAAGATAATATTGATGGCAATTTTTTAAACTTACTTGCCATATCAACTCTATTAAGACTTGGACTAATTTGATCCAAGTCATTTTTAGTCAACTGATCTATTCTTTTTTTTTTGTTTTGTTTTGTTTTTGTTTTTTTTGGGTCACACCCGGCAGTGCTCAGGGGTTACTCCTGGCTCCATGCTCAGAAATTGCTCCTGGCAGGCACGGGGGACCATATGGGATTCGAACCGATGACCTTTTGCATGAAAGGCAAACGCCTTACCTCCATGCTATCTCCAGGGCCCCTCTTTTTGGGAGACAATATGGACTTTTCTTGAAAAACTAGAAATTCAGCTTCATTTGACCCATCAATACCACTCCTAGGGACCTCAAAACACAATTCAGAAAAGGCAACTGTACTCCTACTTTTATTGCAACACTATTCACAATAGTCTGAATCTGGAAACAGTCCAGATCAAATGAGTGGATAAAGAAGCCACTGCCACTGTAAGTCACTGTATGGAATACTACACAGCTCTTAGAAAAATGAAGTAATGAAATTTACTTATTTGTTTATACATGGAGAGTATCATGATGAATAAAATAATCAGAGGGAGAGGAACAGGTATAGAATGATCACACTCATATTCTCATAAGAAAATTTTCTCAAAGAAAATACATATGATGGGAAGTTCAGTTGACAGAGAGACCACTATGACAATAATAGTTGGAAATTATAACTATGGACAAGAACTGAGAATTGAAAGGAAGTAAAGTGATATGCATGCTACCTCTTCAATAACAGTATCCCAAACCACGGTGCCTAAAAGGAAAAAAAAAAGGAAAAGAGGGAGAGAGGAAAGTATCTACCACCTATGGGAGGCTGATGATGGGGGTGGAGGTGATGGGAAGGTTAACTGATAAAAATTGGTGGCAGGAAATGAACACTGCTAAAGGGATGGGTGTTGGAACATTGTATAAGCAAAGCTTAATTATCAACAACTTTTTAATTCATGGTGAATTGACTAAAAAATATATATATAGACAAAGACTTTGGAGCCAGATAGCAATTAAGTGTTGAGCACATGCTTTCCATGTTCAATCCTTAGATCCCTTGATCCCCCAATCACAGAGTGGGGAGTAGCCCCTGAACATTGCTGAGTAGGATCCCTCAACAAACAATAAATCACATTCTTTCCATCTATAACTTATTAGTCATTTTGCTTGTTATCACCATATACATTTAGGGAGAATTTTTTAGTGGGTTTAGGAGCCATACTTGAGATTTTCGAACCTTACTCCTGGCTCTGCACTCAGGAATTACCGGTTCTTCTGGCAGTGCTTGGGGATTATATGGGATGCTTGGAATTAAGCTCAGGTTGGCTGTGTGCAAGGCAGTATCCAATACTATTTCTTCAGCCCCTTTACTAAGAAATTGAAAATTTCAAATTACCATAAGTTAAAAATACAAGTAATAGCACTAGGTGGTAATATAGAGGATAAAGGTACTTGCTCTGCATACAACTGCTGCTCTTCAATTTTGGGTACCACATGGTCCCCTGGTCACCACAGGGAGGTAACCTCATGCAAGCACAAAATTTGGAGGAGTCCTGAAGTACTTTTGTAGCATTCCCCCCCCCCCAAATAACCACAACATGTGCGTGTTAGAAAATCTCAAATGCATATGTGGTTTGCATTGTATTTCTTTTGGAGGGGGGTTTGGGCCACCCTCCATGATGCTCAGGTGTTACTCCTGGCTATGTGCTCAGAAATCCCTCCTGGCTCGGAGGAACATATTTAATGCTGGGGATCAAAGCCAGGTCTGTCCTGGGTCAGCCACGTGCAAGAAAAATGACCTACCATTGTGCTATTGCTCTGGCTCCACGTTGTATTTCTTTCTATTTATTTATTTGGTTTTTGGGTCACACCTGGCAGCACTCAAGGGTTACTCCTGACTCAATCCTCAGAAATCACTCCTGGCAGGCTCGGGGGACCATATGGGAATCTGGGATTCAAACCACCATCCTTCTGCATGCAAGGCAAATGCACTACCTCCATGCTATCTCTTCGGTCCCTTTTAATTTTTTGATTTTAATATTTAATCATTATTTTTAGTTTTATTTATTTTTATTTAAATACCATGGTTACAAGGTTGTTTATACTACAGGTTTTTTTTCCACAGATAAAGCTGTTCATGATTGGGTTAAAATCATATTATGTATAACAACTTTTCTGTGCATTTTCTGTAGCCAAGGTTAACAGTTTCCCTCTCAACCTCCCTGATGCTCTCTTCCATCGCATCCACCCTCCCCACTTCCTTCTCTCCTTTTTTTCTTCCTTCCTCTTCCTTTCTTCCTCCCTCTCTCCGTTTCTCTTCTTTCCTTCTTTCTTTTTCTTTCTTTCTCTCTTTTCCTTCTCTCTTTCTCTCTCTCTCTTTCTTTCTTTCTTTCTTTCTTTCTTTCTTTCTTTCTTTCTTTCTTTCTTTCTTTCTTTCTTTCTTTCTTTCTTTCTTT
>PVKC010027092.1:0-15887 GCA_004027635.1 Crocidura indochinensis
CTGGGCCAGAGAGATTGCATGGAGGTAAGGCATTTGCCTCTCATGCAGAAGGTCGGTGCTTTGAATCCTGGCATCCCATATGGTCCCCTGAGCCTGCCAGGAGTGGTTTCTGAGCTTGGAATCAGGAGTAATCCCTGAGCGCTGCCAAACCACCCCCCCACACCAAAAAAAAAAAAAAAAACTAAAAAAAATTGTGGCTCTCAAAATAAATTTCAGTCATGGTTTTGGCGAGATTTGGCTCAGTTGGAAAAAAAAGGTTGCCAACCACTGTGTTAGGGGGAAAAATGCTGGGCAGAGTCTGTCTAGGAGCTATCAATATCAATTTAAAAGAAGAAAGGAGGTTAGAAAAAAGAAGCAAGAACAAAATATGCAACAACCATAATAAACAGCTACTTAATAATAACAAAAAAGGAAAAAAGGGGAAGGAGGGCTGGTTGTGGCAAGGCTTTGTGCTTTTTTTTATATATAGGCACAGTAAGTATTTGGGGAAATTACAAAGGGAATTCCCTTGGCCTAAAAAATATAGGTTTCTCCACCCTTGAAGCATACTGTCATGAAAACAACTACAGAACTACAGGCTCTGGACATGCTCATTATCAAACCCTAAGGTCTTTTTATGGTGCCAGAAAATATTCTGTTCAGTTGTGGCTGACAAAATAAGTCCTCTGTAATTAGAGATCTTGATATTTGCACAGATCATAGGACGAAATCTAGGGTAGAGTCTTTCTTCATGGTTCTAGAAGTTCTGTTCCATCACAGTTGTAGTCAGTCTTCTGTAATTAGTGATCTTGGTTTTTGCACAAATTTTAGGATGAAGCCTAGGATACAATCTTTCCTTATGGTTCCAGAAATTCTGTTCATCCTAGTAGTCAAAGTCAGACTTCTGGAGTTAGAGATCTTGGTTTCTGTGCTAGTCTAGGTAAAAGTCTTTCTTACTGGACCCAGGAAAAAGTCTGCCCAGTCACGGTTGCCAAAGTTAGTCTTCTGTAATTGATGATCTTGATTTTTGCACATATCAAAAATGGAGTGTCTTCTGATTTCATCTTACCATTAGGTGATGACGTAGGGCAGTCTGCTCTTAGGTCAAGTTGTTGCTGTTTCCTCGTTGTCAAGATGTCATAACAACCTGGTGCAAATTGGTGCTAAAGTGGTATTAGGAACTCCCCTGGGGGAGTTTGGTTCCTGTTGCTACTGCAGGGAACTGTGTTGGTTCTATGGATTGGGATCTAGGGTTCAGGGTTAGACAATTGCTCTCCAATCATATGGAATCTAAGTTGAGTCCCCATGACACATGTTCAAGGTGGGAGATGCCCCTGCATTATAAAATGTATGAGTTCTTATCCCTAGTAGATAAGAGCTTGTTTCTATACATAAGATTTCCCCTTCTTAATATGCTTGTGCGAAAGGGGATAGTGCAATATTATATTGCTGGTGCAGCTGATGGTAAAAATGACAGGGTATACAATCTCCGTGCCCTGATTTTGACCTGAGCTTTTATCCCAAGCAAGATTTTTTCTTCTAGAATTTTACACCATGCAGAGCCCAAACATCACAACTCATGGATTTTTATTTTACAATCCACGAGTAAGTCCTAAGCCACTGGATGTTGCCAGGGCATACCTAAGCTTTTAAGTGGGGGGGGGGGGGCTCAGCCAACCTGATGTATCCTCAGATTTTCCTGGTGGGGAGAACTAAATTATCCCCCATGGGGTTCCTCAAAAGGCCCACTGTGGACGCCTTTTTCCCTTGCGTGGATGGTTGAGGAATTTCCAAAGAGATGCTTGGCATTACATTTTCAGCCGGTATTTGACTATCTTTCCCTTGTATATAATAGGCAAAATAATGGCCTCTATCAAATAATTTGGCTCAGAAATTCTAGCACCAAAGATTACTTGAGAACCCCTTTTCTGGATAATAGCCATCCCTAAAAGCAAAGACAATACTTTTTCTCCCTTTTTCAAATATGTCCTTGCAGCTGCATTTTCTGGTAATCAAGGGCATATCCAGAATGCAGATCCTGGCTATTGACTATTGACCATCCGTTAGAAATAGGGAAACTCATTTTGGGGGATTTTGGCCCCTCTGTTTACTTAACCTCTAAAACAAGAGTCCAGTCTAGTAAAGATCAAGTTCCTGGATATTTTCTACTCCCTTCTAATCCTAATTTTGCATTTAAAGTAAGATTGCAAAGAGTTACCTTGAGTTGTAACTTTCTCTTTTGTAACCTAGAATTTTTTACAGTCACACCCATAGCTTAGGTATTTGCCACGAATGTGTTTGCGTCCCTAAGCAAAACCTTAGTGGGTCAGATAAACCCTCACTGAGAATAAGCAGGAACATGAAGGGGACGAATATGAAATATGAAATAATGATACCAAACACACAGTATGTGTGGGGTCAACACATCTCTGGCAAGAATGAGACAAACTTTAATCACCAGGAAAGAGGGTATATAAAGGGAGAAGGAGGAAGTCATATCATGAAAGGAATGCAATGTACATTGTTTGATTTCATAACAAATATACATACCTTTTGGTGTTTTGTAACCTCAGAATAGAATAGGTTTCAGTTAGGAGTTATGGGGATAAAAGGAAGACTAAATTCTTACATCAAAGAAGTTCCTGGCCCTAGGTGTTATTATTGATGTAAATTAAGGGATAGCAGGAATCCTGGTTTACTCCTGATAACAAATATTTTTACCTGAGGGAAATAGTATTCTAGTTAGGGGCTTAGACCCACTTCCTATGATCTGGTAATAGATAGAGAATAACACTAAAGAAAGGATATAATAATTATGCCTAGTGAAATAATCTAATTCTACACTGACCAAATCTGTTTGCAAGCAAGTAGTCAAAGTGACAGGGAGAGTTCCCAAAACAAAAATCATACTCCTTTGAAGCTCAAAAGCAGGGAGAGAAGGCCATTGTCTTGAAGATGTTATGTTCTGACTTGGCCTTCGGAAGTGAGAGGGTTGACAGAAAGAGAGAGCTGGCTGGACTTTAAGTTGCAAATATGCTAAGTCAGCAGGGAACTTCTATCAGCTTGCTTTGGTACTGAAATTCCTGTGTGAGTGTAGAAAAGCTAAAGCCGAATTTCTGTAGAATAAAAGGAGACAAAAATCAAATAAATAAAAGTAAAGAGAAAATGTAATGTCACAGCCGTGTTAGAACTATAGCCAATAATCCATGCAAAGGGTCAATAATTAACTTCTCTGAACAGGCCTTTTGGCAGATAATTCTTGGGAGGAAGGCACTGCACCAGGATGGCAAAAGTCACATCTGGTGCGTGCTTTCTCTTGTGGGTGGTAACAGGTATTCTTACTGTTGTACTATGCTTTGTGATTATAATTATCCTTTACCTCTGGCTAATTTTACCCCTATAAATTCCCCTGCTCAAAAAATTAAGCTTGTTGCAATCCTGCCAGAAACGTGTTGACCCCACATTCTCTGTGTGTGGGTTCATTTATTTCATATTTCATATTTCTCCATACACTGGTTCTGGCAACCCACTCTCCCTGAAGTGGATTCACCGAAATCGCACTGGCACTGCAAGACAGAAGCCGCTTGCAGCAGGGTGTGTCTCCCCAAGTAAACAAAAATGACGGATCAACATAAGGCATTCTCTAACCAATAACCTCATACTTGGAACTTTTTCCAAAGGCCACACAGACCAAGGCCTCGGTCATAGAGATGAATCCAGTGGCCCTGCATTGTCTTAGTCTTTCCAAAAATGTAGTAAGGGGATGGAGCAATTGCAGAACAGGAAGGCCTTTTGCGTCACAAGTGGCTCACCCAGGTTTGATCCCCAGCATCCTATATGATCCCCTGAGCACCATCAGGAGTGATCCCTGAGTGCAGTCAGAAGCAAGCTGGAAGAGTTCTGGGTGTGGCCCCAAAACAAATACAAAAGCAAACCAAAAGTGTTGTAAGTCTTGCCACTGATTGCCACCAGCAAATGCATGTAGGGAATATTCAGAGTACATTTTTCTAGATAGCTTTATCTTAGGAAGTCCCTCTTTCCCTACAGGGTGCTGTATTTCTATTTCAATCCACATATCAGTTCGAGCAAGGTTCCTCCAGACTTGCCCTGAAGACTCTGTCATTCACCTACCCACACCATAAGGAACAAACTCAAACGCTTCGGTGTGCATTTGCATAGAAGTGCAAGTGTCCATGTGTATGTGTGAATGCATGTATGTCTATGTGTACACATGTATTTCATTTATATTCTTCCATTTCAATGTTCAAAAATAATATTTCAATAGGAAGCATGAATGATGAAATTAAGATATGGGGCCAGACCCTGGGGGGAGAGTAGGGGAGAGAAACTCCTCTCGTATGCATACTGGACCCCATTCAGGAGTTCTTTTCTTACTAGTATTCATTTTCAAAAGCACGCAGGTGCATATATACTTTTTTAACATATATACTTTTGAACAATACCCCCAAATTTTCTTAATTCTTGACTGTTTCTAGGAAAAAATGGAATGCTCTTCTTTCTGCTGAGTCAGCCCAGAAACACCAAGGACCATAATCCCTCCAGGACAGGACCCATACCCAGTAAGATGTCCCCACCCAATGAATGTGGGGCCAATTCCTGCCATGTGATTGGGCACCGTAGACTTAAAATGGATGGCAGCTATGCTCTCTGCCTTCTTCCTGCTGAGTCAGCCCAGAGACACCAAGGACCATAATCCCTCTAAGATCCACACCCGCTTATCTTGTAACCCCTAAATTCCATTTCTCCACATTGTAAGAAGCAATCTACAGCCTTACTAACAGAGCAATTCTGCAGTCCACCCCCATATTTAAAGTAATCAAGATAGCTGCTCTGATAATACAAAAAGTAGGAAACAGCTAAGTATCCTCCCAAATAAGAGGTTTAGAGTAGAATTATGGAAGATGTTCAGGGAGCTCAAAAAAAAGCATCAATAGACTTGACTGAAGCACAATTAAGCATTAAGAGGACTTGACAACTAAATTAGAAATTTTCACACTGAAATAAAAGGTCTGAAAAACTCAACTTATGCAACTCTTGTCAGCTATAAGGTTTAGGAAGACCCCATGCCGGAGACTTTCTCCCTAGCTTGGGGAGTGCTAGGAGGCTTGGCAGGTCCCAACCATCCCCCGCTTTCTCTCCTGGACTCCAGACTTTCTCTTGGTGCTAGCTCAGATGGCCAGAAGTGGGTTCAGGTGGACTCTTAGAGGTCCTCAGGCTTCCCCCTCCCTCTGTACTCCAGGGGGGGAGGTGTATAGGGGGGAGGGTGGGCAGATATCTGGCTTCCAGTTTCCTCTTTGATTCTGCAGGTCAGCTCTTGCTAGGTATAGGGTTTGGGGAGGTCCCATGCAGCAGGCCTTCTCCCTAGCCTGGGGAGTGCTGGGAGTCTTGGCAGATCCCCAGCCATCCTCCTCTTTCTCCCATGGACTCCAGGCCTTCCCTGGGTGCCAGCTCAGATGGCCAGAAGTGGGTTCAGTTGGACTCTTAGGGGTCCTCAGGCTTCCCCCCTCCCTCCATACTCCAGGGGGGAGGTGCATAAGGAGGAGGATGGACAGATATCTGATCCAGTTTCTTCTTTGATTCTGTAGGCCAACTCTTGCTAGGTATGGGGATTGGGATGCTCCATGCCACAGGCCTTCTCCCTAGGCTGGGAGTGCTGGGAGGCTTGGAATGATACCAGTCAGCCCCCTCTTTCTCCCCTGAACTCCAAACCTTCCTGGGTGCCAGCCCAAATGACCAGAAGTGGGTTCAGGTGAACTCTTAGGGATCCTCAGGCTTACCACTCCCTCCATACTCCAGAGGGGAGGTGCATGGGGAAGAGGGTCAACAGATATATGGTCTCAGGTTTCCCCTTTGATTCTGGAGAACAGCTCTTACTAGGTATGGGATTTGGGAAGGTCCCATGCCTGAGGTCTTCACCCTAGCCTGGGGAGTGCTGGGAGGCTTGGCAGGCCCCCAGCCATCACCCTCTTTCTCCCCTGGTCTCCAGGCCTTCCCTGGGTGCCGACTCAGAGGGCCAGAAGTGGGTTCAGGTGAACTTTTAGGGATCATCAGGCTTCCCCCTCCCTCCTTACTCCAGAGGGGAGGTGGATGGGGAGGAGGGAGGGCAGATATGAGGCTTCCGGTTTCCTCTTTGATTCTGCAGGCCAGCTCTTGCTAGGTATGGGGTTTGGGGAGGTCCCATGCAGCAGGCCTTCTCCCTAGCCTGGGGAGTGCTGGGAGTCTTGGCAGGTCCCCAGCCATCCTCCTCTTGCTCCCCTGGACCCCAGACCTTCCCTGGGTGCCAGGTCAGAGGGCCAGAGTGGGTTCAGGTGAACTCTTAGGAATCCTCAGGCTTCCCCCCTCCCTCTTTACTCCAGGGGGAGGTGTATGGGGAGGAAGAAGGGCAGATATGAGGCTTCCGGTTTCCTCTTTGATTCTGCAGGCCAGCTCTTGCTAGGTATGGGTTTGAGGAGGTCCCATGCCTGAGGCCTTCACCCTAGACTGGGGAGTGCTGGGAGGCTCCACAGGCCCCCAGTCATCCCCCCTCTTTCTTCCCTGGACTCCACGCCTTCCCTGGGTGCCAGCTCAGAGGGCCAGAGTGGGTTCAGGTGGACTCTTAGGGATCCTCAGGATTCCCCCTCCCTCCGTACTCCAGGGGGGAGGTGCATGGGGAGGAGGGTGGGCAGATATTTGGCTCCAGTTTCCTCTTTGATTCTGCAGGCCAGCTCTTTCCAGGTATGGGGTTTAGGGATTCCCCATGCTGCAGGCCTTCTCCCTAGCCTGGGGAGTGCTGGGAGACTTGGCAGACCCCCAGCCATTCTTCTCTTTCTCCCTTATACTCCAAGCCTTCCCTGGGTGCCAGCTCAGATGGCCAGAAGTGGGTTAAGGTGGACTTTTAGGGGTCCTCAGGCTTCCCTTCTCCCTCTGTACTCCAGGGGGGAGGTGCATGGGTTGGGAGCGGGAAGATATCTGGCTTCCAGTTTCCCCTTTGACTTTGGAGGCCAGCCTTGCCAGGTATGGGGTTTGGGGATGCCCCATGCCGGAGGCCTTCTTCCTAGCCTGGGCAGTTCTGGGAGGCTTGGCAGGCCCCAGCAGCCCCTCTCTTTCTCCCCTGACTCCAGGCCATCCCTGGGTGCCAGCTCAGATGGCCAGAATTAGGTTCATGTAGACTCTTAGGGATCCTCAGGGGTCCTCCATATTTCAGGAAACAGGTGCATGGGGAGGACGGTGGGCAGATATCTGGTTTCCAGTTTCCCCTTTGATTCTGGAGGCAAGCTCTTGCCAGGTATGGATTTTGGGGAGTCCCCATGCTGGAGACCTTTTCCCTAGCCTGGGAAGTGCTGGGAGTCTTCACAGGCCCCCAGCCGTCCCCCTTTTTCTCCCTTGGATTCCATTCCTTCCCTGGACTCTATAGGGGTCATCAGGCTTTCCCCCTACCTCTCCCCACACTAATAGGAATGCACTTTTGGAGGAGGACGGGCCATTTTAGCACTGGTTTATGTTGGAACAGTCACTGGAAATTTATTCTCCTTGGTCTCCATTCCAAAAACCATGCAGGGGCGAGTGCCCTCACACATACAATAATATATTGATAGTATTGTATGCATATAGTTTATATATGCAGAATATCCATCTTGTATTGTGACCTTGATACTGTCCTACAAAGCTCACTTCTAATCTTTTACTGCCTCAGTCCCATCCCTTATTTCCCCCCATTTACCCACGTAGGTGCAGCTCATGACATGATGCTTACCACATAGAGTGATGAGTGCAGTTAGAGAAATAACTACACTGAAAACTATCATAACAATGTGAATGAATGAGTGAAATAGAACTTGTCTCAGGTACAGGTGTGGGCGGGGTGGGGAGGAAGAAGATCTGGGAAATTGGTGGTGGGAATCTTGCATTGGTGAAGGGGGGTGTTCTATACATGATTGTAATCATACAACTACAATCATATTTGTAATCATGGTGTTTAAATAAAGATAATTTAAATAAATAGAATGCCCTAGATTTGGAGGATAGCATTCAAATAGGTCTCTAAAAGCAGTGTATATGTAGATGTGACTTCCTATACAGTGGTCCTCTCTGACTGCCAAGCCTAATTCATAAACAATTCATCTATACAATGTATATAGCCCCTCTGATATATTAGCCCTCCCCCACACCAGAGCTCCTTCTATTCCCTCATCTCATTAGATTCATTATCTTCCCCTTAATTAACCCTCTTTACCCTCAGTTCTTAACTTGTTAGGCACCAAGACCGACCTCCTGCCCCAAGAGATTCTGCCCTTTCAAACACCCCTACAAAGCTCATTATTACTCCTTAACTCTCTCATCCCCAACCATCAGTACCCCACATTTACCCTTTTAAACTTCAGTACTACACAGTCCTAATCACAGACCAAAGTCACGCATTGGATTTAACAACCCCCAGCTATTTCAAAAGGCATAAAATGGATACATATGGCTTTTGAATATTTTATGTGTATTTTCTTTGACAGCTATAACTCTAAATATTCTTTTACAGTGATGGTTCTACCCACTTTTTTTTGATTTTTGGGTCACACCCGGCAGTGCTCAGGGGTTACTCCTGGCTCCATGCTCAGAAATTGCTCCTGGCAGGCACGGGGGACCATATAGGGCACTGGAATTCGAATCGATGACCTTTTGCATGAAAGGCAAATGCCTTACCTCCATGCTATCTCCCGGGCCCCTCTACCCATTTTTTATCTTGTCTTCTCTTTATGAGCTGTTCAATAAGGAATTTTGGTGAAAGAGTCCCTCAGTTTAATGCTTATGATTGAACTATGTCATGGGGATTGTTGGATTTGTTCTTATAGCCCCCTTATGCACCGATAATGCTACATGGCATTGTTTCTTGTTTGCATAGGCACATTAAAATGGGAAAATACTATACATACAAATAAGTTCTTATCTAATAGAGATTGGAACACACAAATCTTGTAGTGCAATGAGACCTTACACCCAGAACATTGATATAATGACCTGGAACAGGCCTCAGAAGAATGGGCATCCTCTATTCATCCCTGAACCAGGGAAGCTATCTACAAATCATCCAAGGTTTTTTATAACAACACCTGAAAGCAATCCTCTACCAGGGAAGACCCTACCACTGCTCTGACGTCGACCTGCTCAAAAGAGACTTCCCTTAACACTAAGAAGATTTGACAACAACAACGACCTGCTTACAGGACAGGGCTCTCTGCGTTGCCCTTTAATTGTGAGGTAAAATGAGAGGATGCTCTGCACCATCCTGACTGCAATGTAGGATATGCAGATTCCAGGATCTTTAATACAGTAACATGATACCAACAATGAAGACTATGTGAAAAATAAACATGTATTGGCACTACAATGACTTGGATTGGACAAACTAGTTTGCCTGGAGCCTAGAGTTGGTCTTTTGCCAGGAAACTTCAGGAGTAGGAGGAACAGAAGTCAAAGACAACATAGGTCTATTTTTAAAGGCTTTTATCTCCAGTTCTGAGTCTAATTAATAATTAAAACAATTTTTAGATCCTTTTACAGAATTCATAATATCAGAAGGCCCCTGATTTTCTAATTTGGCCTTTTGAACCATACGTTTTAATTCAGGTCTATCATCTGTAAGATACCAATTTGTGTCCATATAGAAGAGGAGATTGCCAAATGGGCGTTCTCTGTGTCTTTTTGTTCATGAGACTCCAGAATGTCCTGGTCCATCTATTACTTACAGAACTAGGGACTAATTTTATGTACAAGAACCTGAATAAATTACTGTAATTGTTGTTTAGTTAATACAGTTAAAATGTTAGGAAAATTCTGTTTACCTTCTTGTCTTAAACCTGTTGCTGTTCAGGGAGTCCTAGGTACTCTGATGAGGTTTCTGCTTCATGCACCTAAAAATAAGAATGAAAGAGGAACAAAAAGGAAGAAAAAAGAGAGAGAAAGGTTGCTTTCCTCCCAATCTTTGGGAGCCAAAATGCTGCAAGCGTCTTCTGTCTCAACATCTCTGGTGGGGACAAAAATTCCTTCACGAGAGGAAAATGGGTACACGAACAGACAAATATGAAATAATGAAACCACACAGAGAGTATGTGGGGTCAACAGATCTTCTGGCAAAAGTGCGACAAGTTTAATTTTTTGAGCAGGGGAATTTATAGGGGTAAAATTAGCCATGGGTGAAGAATAATTATAATCACAAAGCAAGGTACAACAGTATCAATTCTAAGCTATGGGTGTGACTGTAAAAAAAATTCTAGGTTACAAAAGAGAAAGTTACAACTCAAGGCAACTCTTTGCAAACTTACTTTAAATGCAAAATTAGGATTAGAAGGGAGTAGAAAATATCTAGGAACTTGATCTTTACTAGACTGGACTCTTGTTTTAGAGGTTAAGTAAAAGCAGGACCAAATATGCAAAAATGAGTTTCCCTATTTCTAAAGGAGGATCAATTAGTCAATAGCTAGGATCTGCATTCTGGATACGCCCTTGATTACCAGAAAATGCAGCTGCAAGGACATATTTGAAAAAGAGAGAAAACGTATTGTCTTTGCTTTTAGGGCTGGCTATTATCTAGAAAAGGGGTTCTCAAGTAATCTTTGGTGCTGGAATTTCTAAGCCAAATTATTTGATAGAGGCCTGATATTGACAAAGGCGTGATAGTTAAATACAGACTAAACATGTAATGCCAAGCATATCTTTGGAGATTCCTCAATCATCCACGCAGGGGGAAAAGGCATCAACAATGGGCCTTTTGAGAAAACCCATGGGGGTTAATTTAGTTCTCCCCACCAGGAAAATCTGAGGATACATCAGGTCGGCTGAGTCCCCCTAAAAGTTTAGGTATGCCCTGGCACTAGGCAGTGACGGTGACATCATAATTCATGATACTGAATTCAGAATGGACATCAGATTTGTCTTATTATGTTCATAAATTTTGACAACAAATTTCTTGCCTCTAAGGTCATATGGCCTTGTGCTAAAGTCATAAATGTCAATTCTTGGCCATGAATCTGACATCATACTTAATGATGCTTAATTCAGAATGGATATGGTTTTGAAATTGTGTGACCATGAGTCATTCTTCGACATCACATTTGCCTATTGTGGTGAAAAAAATATAGACAACAAATTTCTTGTCTCTAAGGTCATAATTCCATGTTATGATACCATAAATGTCAATTCTAGGCCATGCCTGTGACATAATAATTTATGATGCTTTATTCAAAATAGACATGTTATTTGAAATGGGGTTATCATGAGTCATGATTCTGACATTACAATTGTCTTATTGTGGTCAAAAATTTAGAAAACAAATTGCTTTCCTCTAAGGTCATAATTCAAGTTTCTGATTCAGAAATGTGAATTCTAGGCCATGACTGTGACATCATAATTTATGATGCTGAATTAAGAATGGACATGTTTTTCTGACCCTTTGTGAAGATGAATCATGATTCTGACATCAGATTCCCTATTGAGGTAAAAACTGTAGACAAAAAATTTCTTACCTCGAAGGTCATAATTCCATGTTCTGAAGTCAGAAATGTGAATTCTAGGCCATGACTGTGACATCAGAACTCATAATGGTGAATTCTGAATGGACTTGTTTTCTGAATCTGTGTGACCATGAGTCATGATTTTGAGACCAGATTTCTGTTATTATGGTAAAAAAAAATGTAGACAACAAAATTCTATCCTATAAGGCCATAATTCCATGTTCTGAAGTCAGAAATGTCAATACTAGGCCATGACTGTGACATCATGATTCATGATGCTGAATTCAGAATGGACGTGATTTTCTGAACCTGTGTTTCCATGATTTATGATTCTGACATCAGATTTCCCTATTGTGGTCAAAAATTTAGACAACTAATTTCTTGCCTCTTAGGCCATAATTCCATATTAAAAAGTCAGAAAAATCTATTCTAGGCCATGATTTGACATCAGAATGGACATGGTTTTCCGAACCTGTGTGACAATGAGTCATGATTCTGACATCACATTTGTATTATTGTGGCCAACAATGTACTTAAAAAATTTCTTCCCATTAAGGTCATAATTCCATGTTCTGAAGCCAGAAATGTGAATTCTATGTAGTGACTGTGACTTCATAATTCATGAATCTCAATTCAGAATTGACATGTTTTCCCGAACCTGTGTGACCATGAGTCATGATTCCGGCATAACATTTGTCATATTGTGGTCAAAGATGTAGACAAAAAATTTCTTGCCTCGAAGGTCACAATTCCAAACCTTTGTGACCATAAGACATGATTTTGACATCACATTTGCCTGTTTTGGTCTAAAATGTAGACAACAAATTTCTTGCCTCTATGGTCATATTTTCAAGTTCTAAAGTCGGAAATGTCAATTCTAGGCCATGACTTTCACCACAAAATTCATGATGCTGAATTCAGAATGGACGTGTTTTTCCGAACCTGTGTGACTATGAGACATGATTTTGACATCACATTTGCCTGTTTTGGTCAAAAATGTAGACAACTGTTTACTTGCCGCTAAGGTTCTGAAGTCAGAAATATGAATTCTAGGACCATTACTGTGACATCGCAATTCATGATGCTGAATTCAGAATGGACATGTTTTCCCGAAAGTGTGTGACCATGAGACATGATTTTGACATTACATTTGCCTCTTTTGTTCAAAAATAGACAACAAATTTTATGCATCTAAGGTTGTAATTCCAGGTTCTGAAATCAAAACTGTGAATTCTAAAATCATGACTGTGACATCATAATTCATGATGCTGAATTCAGAATTGACATGTTTTTTCGAACATGTGTCACCATGAGACATGATTTTGACATCACGTTTGCCTGTTTTGGTCAAAAATGTAGTGAACAAATAATTTTTCTCTAAGGTCATAATTCCAGATTCTGAGTCAGAAATGTGAATTTTAGGACCATGACTGTGACGTCATTATTCTTTATGCTGAATTCAGTATGGACACTTTTTTCGAACGTGTGGGACCATGAGACATAATTTTGACATCACATTTGCCTGTTTTAGTAAAAAATGTAGACAAGAAATTTCTTGCCTCTAAGGTCAAAATTCCAGGTTCTGAAGTCAGAAATGTGAATTTTAGGCCATGATTGTGACATCATAATTTATGATGCTGAATTCAGAATGGACATGTTTTTCGAAAATGTGTGTGACTATGAGACATGATTTTCACATCACATTTGCCTGTTTTGGTCAAAAATGTAGACAACAAATTTCTTGCCTGTCATAATTCCATTTTCTGAATTCAGAAATGTGAATTCTAGGACCATGACTGTGACATCATAATTCATGATGGTAAATAAAGAATGGACATGTTTTCTGAAACTGTGTGATGAAGAGACATGATTTTCACATCACATTTGCCTGTTTTGGTCAAAAATGAAGACAACAAATTTCTTGCCTGTAAGGTCAAAATTCCAAGTTCTAAAGTCAGGAATGTAAATCCTATGCCATGACTGTCACATCATAATTCATGATGCTGAATTCAGAATGTACATATTTTTCCAAACCTGTGTGACCATGAGGCATGATTTTGACATCACATTAACCTGTTTGGTCAAAAATGTAGACAACAAATTTCTTGCCTCTAATGTCATAATGTCAGGTTTTGAAATCAGAAATGTGAAATCTAGGACCATGACTGTGACACCATCATTCATGTTACTGAATTTAGAATGGATATATTTTTCCAAAATTGTGTGAACATGAGACATGATTTTGACATCATATTTGCCTGTGTTGGTCAAAAATGTAGACAACAAATGTCTTGCCTCTAAGGTCATAATTACAGATTCTGAAGTAAGAAATGTCAATTCTTTTTTTTTTTTGGTTTTGGGGTCACACCCAGTGACGCTCAGGGGTTAGTCCTGGCTATGCGCTCAGAAGTCGCCCCTGGCCTGGGGGACCATATGGGGCACGGGGGATCGAACCGCGGTCCGTCCAAGTCTAGCGCGGTAAGGCAGGCACCTTACCTTCAGTGCCACCACCCGGCCCCAAGAAATGTCAATTCTTGGTCATGACTTTCACAACAAAATTCATGATGCTGAATTCAGAATGGACATGCTTTTCTGAAATTGTGTGACCATGAGACATGATTTTGACATCACATTTGCCTGTTTTGGTAAAAAATGTAAACAACAAAATTTTTGCATCTAAGGTCATAATTCCTGGTTCTGAAGTCAAAAATGTGAATTCTAGGACCATGACTGTGAGATCATAATTCATGATGCTGAATTCAGAATGAACATGTTTTTTCGAACCTGTGTGACTATGAGAGATGACTTTGACACATAATTGCCTGCTTTGGTCAAAATGTAGACAACAAATATCTTTACTTTAAGTCATAATTCCAGGTTCTGAAGTCAGAAATGTGAAATCTAGCACCATGACTATGACATCACAATTCATGATGCTGAATTCAGAATGGACATTTTTTTCCGAACCTGTGTGACCATGAGACATGATTTTGACATCACATTTGCCTGTTTTGGTCTAAAATGTAGACAACAAATTTCTTGCCTCTAAGCTCATTTTTCCAGGTTCTAATTTCAGAAATGTTAATTCTAGGCCATGACTTTCACATTATAATTCATGAAGCTGAATTCAGACTGGACATGTTTTTCTGAAATTGTGTGACTATTAGACATGATTTTGACATCACATTTGCTTGCTTTGGTCAAAAATGTAAACAACAAATTTTGTGTATCAAAGGTCATAATTCCAGTTTCTGAAGTCAGAAATGTCAATTCTAGGCCATGACTGTGACATCATAATTCATGTTGCTGAATTCAGAATGGACATGTTTCCGATCCTGTGTGACCATGAGACATGATTTTGACATCACATTTTTCTGTTTTGGTCAAAAATGTAGAGAACAAATTTATTTCTTATAACGTCATAATTACAGATTTGAAGTCAGAAATGTGAATTCTAGGACCAAGACTGTGACATCTTCATTCATGTTACTGAATTCAGAATGGACATGTTTTTCTGAATCTGTGTGATCATGAGACATGATTGTGACATCACATTTGCCTATTTTGGTCAAAAATGTAGACAACAAATTTCTTGCCTCTAAGGTCATAATTCCAGATGAATGGTTAAAGAAACTGTGGTACATATACACAGTGGCAGGGGAAAAGAATTTATGAAATTTTCCTAAATGTGGATGTGCATGGAATCTATTATGCTGAGTGAAATTAGAGGGAGGGAGAGAGAGAGAAAGATAGAGCGAGAGAGAAGGAGAGAGAGAATAGTCTCACTCATCAATGGATGTTTTTTGTTTGGTTTTTGGGTCAGACCCAGCAGTGCTCGGGCTACTCCTGACTCTATGCTCAGAAATTACACCTGGCAGGTAATAACATTGAAATAACTCCCATAGATGAGAGTAAGAAGGACCGGCTTAAGATATGAAGCTTGGGGCCCAGGAGATAGCATGGAGGTAAGGCGTTTGCCTTTCATGCAAAAGGTCATCGGTTCGAATCCCGGTGCCCCATATGGTCCCCCGTGCCTGCCAGGAGCAATTTCTGAGCATGGAGCCAGGAGTAACCCCTGAGCACTGCTGGGTGTGACCCAAAAACCAAAAAAAAAAAAAAAAGGATATGAAGCTCACCATAAAGAGCGGTGAGTGCAGTTAGAGAAATAACTACGCTGAGAACTATAACCATGTCAGTTAATCTTGGTAGGAGAGCGGGGGCAAGCCCTTGCTCTTCCAAAGCCATGCCTGCTGCGTCCATTACTAGAATCACCATTTTGCCTATGGCTATGCCTAATCACCCCTCTCCAGGTCTTTTCAGGGACACCAATTTGACCAAGCTGCAGGTATGCCTGCATTTGGGCTCGTATCACCAGGGCTCTTCGGAGTGACGGCAGGCATACTCCCC
>PVKC010027093.1:0-15891 GCA_004027635.1 Crocidura indochinensis
AAAGAAATTTTTAACCAATGAACTATTAGAAATGTTCATTTAAGCAGAATAATAGAGAAAACATTAAAATATAGCTTTATGCTTTATGGATTATTTATAAATGATATGATTATTAAAGGATGTTCAATAGCAATCATACTAATAATTTAAATTTAAGTGCTGTTCTTGATTTATTGCCCAGCCTTTACAAACAAAAGTTTATTTCAGAATTTTTACCTTCTGAAGAATTAAAAGGAAACACATGCCTGACATGTGTTGGAATCTATTCCAGGCTCTGCCGTTCATCCTGAGACCCCAAGTATGATCCCAAGCACTACGCAAGAAGTAGCCCCTGGGTGTTACTAGATGAGGTTCCAATAAAATTAAAAAGCAAAATAGTTCACCTATAACTCACATCAAGAATGAATATCATGTGTTAATTACTATGTTTATAGTAAATCATCTTCACTTATAACAGAATGTTGTAAACCAAAGGAAGAAAGTAAAATATATAATAGAGAAAGAGAGTAAATTTAAAATATAAAAGCAATCCCTTAAACTATATTGAAGCAATAATCTCTTTAAAGATATTTTTTTAAAGAAACTGTAAGAGAACATGAAGCTTTTAGAGATTTGAAATTCTGAATGTTAGAAGTCCAAGAAAAAAAATTTGATAACATTTACAGTGATGACTTCAATGTGAAGGATTATGAAATTTGCCAGTCAAGTTTTGGCAATGAATTCTGTCACCAAGCATTATTTGACATGTAGCTGTTTATAAGGTGGTAAAATGCATTATAGATGTACAAAATTCAATAATGTAAATAATTCATACTGAACATTTCAGGAAGAGTTCTGCCTCCTGTCTGTGTCATGGCTTGCTCTGGGGAAGCCAAAGGCATGCTGGGAATTATCCTGTCCCTTGTTGAGAAAACCAACTGTTTATCTTCTCTAAGGTCAAACATTAGAGTTCAAATATAAAATCACCAGGCATGGAGGTAGATTATATACAAGCATTTCATTGTTAGCCAGTATCTCCTTGGCTGGTATGTCTCCTAAAATGTATAACTCAAATGAGAGGGATTTCAATATTTCCCTGAGAAGATCATTTTGTGTGCCAGTACATACATTTTTTTTTCACATATTCAAGAGTAAATCCTCTTAAAAATTTTTTTTTTATCCAAGCAATAATAAAGACTATTCACGATTTAATGAGCCTAGTTTTCTCCCCTGTGGGATGGAAAAGCTCGCCTGAATAAACACTCTCAGGAGCTGCCAGGATTTATGCAGGGAGGCAGTGCAGAGAGGAAGAAACACAGCTTCTCGCCTGTGTTCAAGCTCCACAGGCTTCTGCTTGGCCCCAGGAAGAAACTGTGCTTTATCCCTGAAGGGACAGTGGGAGTTGAGGGATAGAGAAAAAAAATAAATAAATAAAAAAAGCATGAGGGAAAAGAAACTCTCACTATTTTCTTCAGAGCAATGATCGTTATTCAAAAAAAAAAATCTGAGAATAAATGCTGATAGTAAATAAACAGAAAAGAATTGAAATGTCAAATAATGATGCCCTCAAGCAGACAATATGACTGTAAATACCAGTTCTAATTTTTAATTTTGCTGCTTCATCATTAAATAATCTTGAATAAATCACGGAATTTCTAATAGCTTTTTCATTGGAGCTTGTCACTCAGCCAAGTGCTGGCTAAACTTGAAGATTTGTTGTTGTTGTTGTTGTTGTTGTTGTTTTTGGATCAGCCCCAAGATGCATAGTTCAAAACCATGCAGTAATGGGAATTGAAGCCTCCCACAAGAGAATTATGTGCATTTATCACTGTGTCACATCTCTAGCCGTAAGCCCTAACATTTTTTAATCTATGAAAATTAATTAGGTCGTCTAGAAAATGATTTTGAAGGTGAATAAAAAAATAAAAAATAATAACTTCCCAAAGCTGTGATGATAGCTTAAGTAGTTGACCACATGCCTTTTATTTTAAGGCCCTTTTCTGAGCCCATGGCATTAATGAGCATAAAGTTTGGCCTTAAAAACAACATAATATGGGGGCCGGGCGGTGGCGCTGGAGGTAAGGTGCCTGCCTTGCCTGCGCTAACCTAGGACTGACCTCGGTTCAATCCCCCGGTTCCCCATATGGTCCCCTGTGCCTGCCAGGAGTGACTTCTGAGCGAATAGCCAGGAGTAACCCCTGAGCGTCACCGGGTGTGGCCCCCCCCCAAAAAAAATTAAAAAAAATAAAAAAAGGAAACAAGAAACAACATAATATGGGGCTACTCAATGTATGCCTTTTTACTCTTCACTCATTTTTTAAATTAGTTACACATTTTAATGTCACTAATCTGCCCCATCAAATCTCCCCACTTAATTTGCTTATCAAATTATAAAAAAAATGGAAAAACATGACATTGACATGTTTAGGACGTAGTTTTATCTTACATTATCTTATTTTTTATCTTATTTATTCAGTTAAATATTTATTTAATGTGTTTAGTAAGGTTTTTAATGCAAAAATTACTCATGCCTTCTGTTTAGATGTTGGACAAACAAATAAATATAATATTTAGTACTCCCTACTGTGGATGGTAGAGATGGTTCTAAAAGAACACAAAGAGGAAAAAAACTCAATGTGAGAGAGGTTATTATAACTGGTATGGATGTTAGTCTGCAAGCAAAGCAATGACACACCTTAAATTAAGTAAATACTTCTTAACAGAGCTTTCTCCATTGTATTGATGGAAAAATCTGTCTCAAGTGCTCATAAGTGGCCAGGTCTTTCATTAGATTGTATAGAGAATTTTGTTGCCTGTAAAAGATAAAATAGCTGTAATCCATTATTGTTCAAGCCCACATATTACCTTATTTAATCATCAGTTTCTTTGTGATAAACTGAATAAAGGTCCAGTAGACGAAACCTATATCCAAACCCTTGGGATCTTTGAAATGTTTAGACATTAATCTAGGAATCCTGTTATAGAGATTAGCTTCCATTCTATGCAGGAGAGTCCCAAATAAAGCCACAAGGGCTTTATAATATAATTAAAGAACTAGAGACGTGGTAGAGAAGTCAAAGAACTTTTCTTTCACATTACTGACCCCAGTTTGATCCGCAGCATTCCATGTAGGTCCTTTAAGCACCACCAGAAATGACTCCCGAGTAAGTCCTGAGTGCTGCCAGTTGTGTCTCAAAAACTAAAAAGAAAAGAAAAGAAAACCTTAATATTAAAGTGAAGAGATGAAAGGGGTGGGAACATTTGTTGTGACTATGAAAGCAATCGGGGGTCTCAAACTCAATTTACCTGTGGGCCGCAGGAGGGAAAGTCGGGGTGATCCTTGAGTGCAAAGTCAGTAGTAAGCCTTGAACATTGGGGGGTGTGACCCAAACAACCAAAACAAAACAAAACAAAAAAGATTCCTCTAGGGCAGGGCCACAAAATGTAAGGAGGGCGGTTTGCGGCCAGCGGGCCGTGAGTTTGAGACCCCAAATGAATGCGATAAGGAATGTATTCTGACACTAAAGCTAAAGGAAAAACAAACACAAACAGGGAGTGATGCATTTCTAGAGATTTTGGAGGAAAAACACACATCCCCATTAACCCTTTAGTGTTTTAAGATTAGAGTAGTGCTGTTAATGAAAAATATCAAACATATAGTTTTTCAACATATACCCAGTACCAGAGTGCCCAATTCCCTCTACCATTATCCTCAGACCTTTCCCACCCATTCACCCTCAGGTAATCTTACATCTGTAGACTACTCTCAAGCTTTTAAGGTTTATTATTATTATTATTATTATTATTATTATTATTATTATTATTGGCTTTTCTATGTTTCTTTATATCACTCATATGAGACCATTCTTTATCTGACCCTTTTCTTCTGATTGACTCCATTCAACATGTTACACTATTTTGATCATAATCTGACAAATAGCATGATTTTGTATTTTCAAATTGCTGCATAGCATTTCATTCTGTATAGCTACAACAGTTTCTTTATTCAACCATCTGTTCCTGGGCATTTAGGGTGTTTCCATATCATTGTTTTGTGAGTAGTGCTTGAATGAATATAGGGGCACAAATATCCTCTCTAAATAGTGTTTTGGGACTCTTGGATGAGATGCCTAAGAAACGATTAGCTGGGTTAGATGGATGCTCAATGCTTAGTTGCTTTTTATTTTCTTTGCAAAGTTTCCATTATGTTTTTCAAATAGATTGAACCCAGTCAATATTGTAACCAATAGTGGATGTGGATTCCTTTCTCCCAACTCCCAATATCAATATTAATAGTTTCTGTTCTTTGTGATGTATGCTAAGCTCAAACATGTGTAAGGTGATAATTCATTAGTTTTATTTGCATCTCCCTGGTGGTGCATGATGGAGATAATTTTTCATACTTACTGATCACTGTATGCCTTTGGAGAAGTGCCCATATTTTCTCTTGATAGGGTTGTTTGATATTTTTTGCTAAGTTTCACAGGTATTATATAAATATATAAGTATGTATATATTTTTAAAATAATATCATTATTTAAGCACCATGTATACAAAGATGTTTGTAGTTGGGGTTCTGTCATAAAAAGAAAACCCTTTTACTAGTGCAACCTTCCTACCACCAATACTTCCCATCTCCTTCTCCCAACCTCTTGCTTATATTCAATACAGGCATTCTACTCATGTTAATGAATAACTCATTAACATGTTAGCCATTTGACACACCAAGTGGTGGGCAACTATTTTCCCCCATTATGTGGTTTGACGCACTATTTTAAAGCCCATAAAACTAAGTTCAGGTTACCAGAGTCCAGAATAGTAAAGTATGCATTTGTGTTGTCTTAGTTCACTATTTTTTTCTTGCAGCGTTAATTAGATTCTTGTGTTTCATACCAACTGAGTGACAGTCATTTTACCAATGTTGGGGAGTACAAATGTTTACATCACTTAAGTACCTTGCTCCATGGAATAGAGACCTCTATGGTTCTGTATATTTAGATAAATTCTTCACTATGTGTCTGCTACTCATCCTGGTGAATTCTTTCCAATATAATTTTCTATTGGGTCTTAAAGGAAAATTCTTGGATAATGATTACCCTACAAGCTTGGTTTTGATTAGTATAAATCTTCCATTTTTATTTTAGAATTCTGGAGATTTACACTAAAATTCTTATTTCTCCTTTATAACAATATTAAAAGTGTAACAATGATAGCATTCTTATGTAAAAACTATATTTGCTTTAGTTAGGGAGTTTGCTTGCCAATTGGAAATTTATAAGTATTTTCAATCATTAGGCTATGGTTAATTGAAACATTTTAATTTGTGGTCTTATTTAAGGCATAAAAGTTCAATAAAGTAATCTTTATGTCTGCTGCAGCATGGGATGTTGTAATTCATTTTTTTCTTATTCTTTTTCTTTTGAGGGCTGTTTGGACCAAACCTGGTGGCCCTTAGGGCTTACTCCTGACTCTGCACTCAGAAATCTTACTCATGGCAGGTCAGGGAGCCATCTGAGATGCCAGGGATCAAACTCAGGTTGGCAGCATGCAAGGCAAATGCCCTATCTATTGTTCTATTGCTCTGGCCCCTAAACCATTTTTCTTTGTGGAAAAGTTTGGAGGAAATTAAGATAATATTTAAATTAATATGATTTGAATAGTTAACCATAATAATAAATAATAGCCTAAGTTGAATAAAAGCTTTAAAGAAATAATGACAATTAAACCTTGTCTTGAAGAATTAGTAAGTAAAAATGAATGACTAAATGATGAATCATTATGTATTATGACTCACAAAACAGACCCAAAGTCTGAGATGTCTTTGAAGTGCAATAATTATCTGGAAGAATAAAGTAAAGCTAGACTAGTTATCACGCGAGGGACCAGCATAGATTATTATCTAGAGAACAGAAACCACAGTTAAGATATTGAAGGTTATAGAGTCCATGAACACAGGATGAACTAGGTGATGACTATAATTTGGGCTTGTGAGTTTTGTTCTTTCTAATGCATTCTCTGTTTTATTGGCTATAATTTTTGTTCAATTTGTTCTGTGACACAGAATCTGTCAAGAAAGATTAAGTTGGAAATAATTTAGTTTTCAGTTAATGAGGGCCTATATATTTCATTTGTAGTCATGTCTCTTGATATGTCTAGTCCATATCAAAAGACAATAATAAAGACAACAAGAAATTAGGAATTATTTCTAGACTGGCAATGTACTTTAGAATACCTTGTTCCAGTGATAAATGTTTATTATCTCAGCTCCCCCAGTGACTACAAAAAGATTCCATGGTTTAAGACATTTTATATGGTTCTTTAGTTAATCTTTTAACTAAATACTCTACACAGGGCCCGGGAGATAGCATGGAGGTAAGGCGTCTGACTTTCATGTAAAAGGTCATTGGTTCGAATCCCGGTGCCCCACATGGTCCCCCATGCCTGCCAGGAGCAATTTCTGAGCATGGAGCCACGAGTAACCCCTGAGCACTGCCGGATGTGACCCAAAAACCAAAAAAAACAAAACAAAACAAAAAAAAAAAAACAACTCTACACAAATATAACAAGAGGTGTATAAAATGCTTTTTATTTACTTCTTGGTTTGGGGGGTCATACCCAGCAGTGCTCAAGGATTACTCTTAGCTGTGCATTCGAAGATCATTCCTAGTGGGACTCTGGGACCTTATGAAGTGCCGAAGGTCAAACCCAGGTAAGCTGCAAGCAAGTTAAGAGCCCTGCCCTCACTTCTATGACCCTAAAATGTTCCAGAAGATTCCATATCTATTATATACCTTAATTATTCAGAACCAGATTAATTACCACTGAAAGGTAACTGTATAGCTAGGTCTTGAATAATAAATGCAATTTTGAGGCTTATTAATGAAATATTTACTATAAAGTAAATAAATATCGGATTCCAAATGAAGCTTTTCTATTGTATGAATGCATCCTATATATTCAATTACTATGCCAGAATGAGAGTGTAGGTATTAAGTGACATGATATGTTTGTTTTGTGGCTGACCCTATTGGGATCCAGGCACCTCATTCTCTTCTAAATTGGGCTTGCAATCCTGGAGGCTCCATATTTGACCAAAAGTGACCCAGTTGTTCCTGGGATGTATTGAGTAATCTCCAATCCCTCATTGTTGGAGTAGCACCGTACTCTTGGCTTTTCTTAAAAGCACCAGGTGAAAAGAAAAAGAAACACAAAACTTTGCCATACCAGCCCCTCCTTCCTTTTTTACCCCTCTTTCTTGTTGTTGTTTGTTTTGGTTTGTTTTTCTCTTTTTCTGTCTTCTTTTAAAATTTATATTTATAACTTCTAGATGGGTTCCTCCCAACAAAACCACAGAACTTGAATCCCCTTTTCTGCCTCATAAATTGACTGGGGGAGGAGTGGATGGTACCAGGAGCATAAACAGTCACATGAACATTGAGTGAAAATGAAAAATGATCAGACCTAAACACCAAACCAAAGTCAACGACAACAAAATCAAGATACCCAATTTACAACAAGCTATACACAAAGGGGACATGTTACACTAGCTGTCCAGGGTAGGATAGGAAGTCGTTACGGGATGCATGCTGGGCTGGGAACAGGGGTGGAGGGAGGTCAACACTGGTGGTGGGAATGGCTCTAATTCACTGTCAGTATGTACCTTAAATATAACTGTGAAAGACTAGTAATTCACATTGGTCACAATAAAAATTATTTAAAAAAATATAGAAAAAGAAGAACACCAACTGACTGATCAAGAGTCACTCTTTGGATCTTTTAGCTTCCTGAGTATGGCTTTGTGGGGAAGGTGTCCAAGCAACAGCAACAAAACAACATAAAAATTCCATCATAGTTTCTCCTGATTATTTATTTTCTTACAGAAGATTCCCTTAAAGCTCTTCCTCAAGTAACTGTAATGACATTAAATCCATTAACCCTCATCTATTTGAATATTGGCCCAAAGGCAATTTAGGGGCAAAATATGCAAAGACACTGAAAGCAAGGAGTTGGTAAAGAGATTATAAAAGTGAAGTATATTTTTCAAAAGATTTTTAAATTTCCATAATCTCTCATTCTTGTTCTCTTTATCCAATTCTAGCTTCTAGGTTCTCTAGTTTAAAGACTTGGGCTGGAGAGATAGCATAGTGGAAAGACATTTGCCCTGCACTCAGTCAACACAAGACAGACCCCAGTTCTATTCCTGGCATCCCATATGGTCCCTGAGTCTGCCAGGAGTGATTTCTGAGCTCGGAGCAAAGAACCCTGAGCGACACTGGGTGTAACCCAAAACAAAACAAAACAAAAATAAATAAATAAACACATATACTTTCAGTATATATGTGTTTTCACAAATATTTATATTTTCCCGAGTGGAAAACAACTTCTTTGTTTGAATTCAGAAGAATAAAATCAGATGCAGTCTTAAAACTTAAAGAAAACTTTGTTTAACGTCATCACTAGCTGAGGTAGTCTATTCTTTTAATCCTTACCCTGCTCTGGACTTCAGAGGGACATTTTTGTTAGTCATTTATTTAACATAGGAGATATTTTTTGTCTCATTTTAAATACCATCTCACTTTTTTTTTCAGCTCTCTATTGACTATCATACCTAAATACAAAATTTAGGATTTAAGCATAAAAAAAACAACAACAAAATAAACTATATAAATAAAAAAAACTAAATAAACACCCAAGCAAATTTCACCTTAAAGATTTGGGGGAAACACATTTGATACCCCATTCTGACTTTTATTACTTTAGTAATCTGCATCGTTGGTGCAATGTTTGTTTAAAAATAATCAACAGAGGTTAGAGCAATAGCTCATTGGGTAGGGTGTTTGCCTTGAATGTGGCTGACCTGGGTTTGATGCCTGGCATTCCAAATGGTCCTGGAGCCTGCCTGGAGTAATTTCTGAGCACAGAACTGAGAGTAACATTGAGCACTGCAGTATGACCCCCAAAAGCAAAACAAAAAAAATATCAAGGGCATGGTGGGAAGGTAATCATTTTAAACAAAATAATGGGGGCTGAAGAGATATCATGGTGGTAGGGCATTTGCCTCACATGCAGGTCAATGGTTCGGATCCCGGCATTCTATATGGTCCTCCTAGCCTGCCAGGAGCGATTTCTGAGCTTAGTGCCAGGAGAAACCCCTAAGTGCTGCCGAGTGTGACCCCTAAAAACAGAAAAATAAAATAAAATAAAAAATAATAAAATAATAAAAGTTATGACATAGATAACTATATTATCTTAAGTATATATAAATATTTTGAATTAAAGTCATGTACACACAGTTCTCAAGAAGCCACCAGCACTCCCAGACAGGTTTGTGGTATGGATAAATATGGATTTTCAATCATTTTTATCACACCCTTAAAAAAATTAGAATTCAAATGTTGAGACTGGTGGTCAAGTTGGAGAAGTGAAACTCAAAATTCCCCTGTCACAGCCCTTGTCAGCCAAGAGTAGTTCACAAGCAATTGGGAGCCACTGAATGCTTTTTGAGGCTGTCAGGAAGATAGCTGTCCTTTACGGAGGCACTCAGAAAAATAATACTGTGCAAGATCAGGTAACACATAATTTCCCTTTTATAGTCCAGGAAACAGGCTTAGAAGGTTAAGTGATTTGTACCAGTTCACAATGATAGCAATTAATTTTTGATTTCTATTTTCCTAGTACGTACTCTTTCAACTGACACAAATTTTTTTATTTTAAATAATTTTCATTATAACCAATGTGAATTATAAATCTTTCACAGTTATAGTTAAGGTACATAGTGACAGTAAATTAGGGCCATTCCCACCACCAGTGTTGTGTTCCCTCTGGCCCTATTCTCAGCATGCATCCCATACCTCCCCCTATTGTCCTCTGGTAAGTCACAAAATTTTTAAGAGACACAATTTATAGATTCTTATATATAGGAGTTAAATTGGTAGATAATAAAACTATAAAGTGTAAGCAAAAATCTTGTGGTCTTGATTATTTTTTTTATCCATGTTTACCTACATCAGATTAAGAATGTTTTCTAATCATTTTGCTTAATACTTTAAAAATCATTAGAAGACAAAAAAATGTCAAAAAATACCTCTTTATATTTATCGTATTTATACTTACCATGCTGTTATTGGTTTTATGTGCCAGATTGGCAAGGCCATTGGCTTTCGTTCTCACGTTGCCCTGCATCAAGATCCAATGATTGGTTGCTCAATGTGGTTTCCAAACACAATGCAGGAAACCTGTGGACTTCAGTAATTGAAGAGTTGGAGAAAAATACTTCTGTGGGAAAACTTAAACCAGCGTCATACAATGGTTAAAATTCGAAAAGCATAACTAGTCATAATCGTGAGTGATTTGTTTGTTTTTTGTTTTGGGGGCCATGTCCTGATGTAAGTATATTGATTGACTTGTGACTAGGTCTTTGGGGATCATTTCTGGGGGTTCTCTGGGGCTCCAGATTAAACAGATGTGCCCGTCATAGGTTACATTTTCTGACTGTGGCATGCATACATCCACTCATTTGTGATGTTCACCCAGTGACAGATTCTTTCAGTGGTATGTATGGTGTAAATATATATATATATATACACTTTGATGTATTGTAAACATCTTTATATATCTTTTACAATTTTTAAAATATATTTACTTATCTTTGTTATTGTTGTTTTAATTTTGGGCCACACCTAGTGACATTCTTTTACAACACAATGACTTTCTTAAACCCAACCCAGTTGGTTCTGAGCTCCACCAGGATTAACAGCCTGAGTACTACCAGGTGTGGTATAAAAGAACAAAAACAAAAGAAAAAGAAAAAAAGACTAAATAGATTGATGTGTATATATATATATATATATATATAAAATCTTAAGAATGATGTATGAAATTAGAGAAAGAAAATAGCTTTCCTCCTAATGTCATCACCAACACACATACATACGAACAGACAGACAGACACACACAAAGGTATAACCCATTTACATAGCTGAGAATCATTGAGTTAACTCTTATAAGAACAAATTAAAGCTCATCACATGAATTATAATGACTAAATGGTATGTAAAATCAAAAAGAGGGGAATATCTCAGTTTGAAAGGGGATGTGAGGCTTGATTTGATTATTTGTTTGTGGTGAACTGTTTTCCCTCTTTATCCCCTTGTCATGTTTAGATCCCACCCCACAGCTGGGTGTAATTAGCCAGTCCCATGCCCTCTCTTCTCAGTGCTTCTGTCTTTACCACTCTTGATCCTATAGTAGGAGAATATAGATAACAGAGAATAGAATAAATTGATTCACTCTGTCTTTCACGTTTTATTTTTAGCTTTCCTGCCATCTGCTTTGCTCTCTTCTTACTTTAGAGATAATTAAGCATTTTGAATGTTTTCTATTTATGTTTTAGTTTTTAATTTGAGGTGTAATGATTTACAATATTGTTAATGAAGGGCTTCTGTATAATTTATTTCAGCAACACCTCTTTCACAAGTGTATCCTTCCTTCCACCATTTTCCAGAGTGTCTTCTCCCATCATGTAATATTTTCTTCTCTATCCCCATCTGTGCTAAACTTTTTACTGAAGGCTGGTTCTCAGTTGCAGTTATCTTTGGGAATTGTTTAGTCAATACAATTCTTGGTGTCATAAGAACAATCTTTAAATACAATAGAAATTTTCATTATATCTATGATGTTTTTTGCAAGACGTCAACCTAAAGTTATCACCTAGATTCCCGAAGTCTCATCATATATACACACATACAAAATATATACATATATGCATATATTTATTTATATCAGTTTGGGAGCCACATACAGCAGTGCTTAGGAATTAGTTGTGGCTCTGCTCTCAATGATCACTCTTGGAGTTGCTTAGGGAAACTTATGGAAAGATGGAATTAGTGCCTGGGTTGACCATGTACCAGGTAAATGTCCTACCCACTGCTGTCTTACCATACTAGCATGTATTATATTTATCATATTTAAATATGAATAATTTAAATGTAATTTGTTAAAAAGTACAAGAAGAAGAATCAGAGAGATAACAGAGGTTAAGGTACATGCCATGCATACAGCTGACTTGACCTGTAGGGTTCCAGAGTAGAAGGACAAGACCACACAACTGGAATAAAGTTTTTAACACTTTAATCCCTCTGCCAAGATTCCCCAGCTTGGTCAGCCAGGGGACATCTGAAGGAGATGAGCCCCGACCAAGGTGGATTATATAGGGAAGGGATATAGGGAAGTTCCAGCTTTCTGATGATCCTTAAAACGATTGGCTCTTGTCTAGGGGTATCTTCCTATTACTCCCTTGTTCTTCCCTGATAGACTACCTGGCATAGCCAGGTAGACTGTGGCGGGGTCTATGGAAATAGGCTTCTGAAGCCCCAGCATGTAGCTCACATATGTGGTCCTTACAAAATGGTGTTTCTTCCTGCTCAGAACCTAAGAAGCCAGCCATGTGGCTTTTACAAAATGGCATCCCTCATTCAGAATTCAGGTCCCAACAGACCTATGCCCAATACCACATGATCTTGGGACAATGGTGATGGGAACGTTGCACTGGTGATGGGTGGTGTTCTTTACATGACTGAAACCCAAACACAATCATGTATGTAATCAAGATGTTTAAATAAAATATATTATTAAAAAAAAGAAGTCACTCTAGGAAGGACCCTCAAGGACAGCTTGGTCTGGTCCATATTGTGACCACAGCACAGCATTAACTGCTGCCTCATTCTTTGAGATGATCTCGGGTGGCAATTGGGCTCTTAGAGTACTGAGCTACTACTTAAGAGAGAAAACACTAGACCAAATTTTTGTAGATAAATTTCAAAGAAATTACTTTGATGGATATTGTATAACAAAGTAAAACAGAGCATTCTGCCAAGAAATGCAGAGTTTGTTGCCATGTTTAAAGTGGGCAAACTAACAAATTCTCATTGAAGGGACTTTATTTTGCCGAGAGCTTCTCAGACTTATGTATACGTTAGAGTAATTAATGGAAGGTAGTAATAGTTCATTTACTTTTTTTCTTTGCATATAATTATTTTAAAATAAATGTCTTGCTGATTATCATCTTTCGTTATTGTTTTACACTTCAATATCAGTTTCCAAAATAAATAAAGGAGTTAAAATTATTCTTTGGAAGGTATTCCATTTCATGTGAAGTTTATTTTAAGATATCTGTCTACATGGACAATATTCTGAGTCTGTCTGGTGCTCCAAATCAAACTGGTGAAGTATTTTTTTTAAGTACAAAAACAAACTAAGTTCCTTCTGTTTGCAGTCTAGGTTATATTACTATCTGGAGAATTCAGTAATTGTCTAGCCATGCTTAGGGACAGTTGAGTAGAATGTGGAAATGATTTTCAACATCCTTTCTACATCACTTCCCTGTTTTAATATAGAACAGATTTTTTATTTTATATGTAATTTGAACAGTAGATATGGTTATTAGTGTATTCAAGCACAGGCAAAGGCAAAAATCTGTCTAAAGCATTAAGAAGCAAAGAAAAACTGGAAAATGCTGAAAAGATACTTTAAATTTTCCCTTTTTTTGTCTCCTCAAAAGTAACAACTATATGAAAATTATAGCACTAAATTAAGGTTGTTTTTGTTTGTTTCATTGGGTCCTGATTTTATAGATGTATACAAGGTAAGACATTCCTTCTGAGAAAAATACCTACAATGGGCAATAAGTTTATGATCTCCAAATATTCCACCTACTGGCAGATATATATGAATATTATCATACAATTTGTAGTCTTAGTTCACCATGATAGTTGAATGTAACAATGACAAAAATATCTGATGAACAAAATGGTGTGGTGACAATAATGGAAGAACAATGTGAAAAAACTCTTTTCATTGTCAACAACTTAAGCCAGCAGGATGCAAAAAACTAATAAAATCTAACAGAGAATTGGTTAAGGAAAAGTTTACATTTTTTAGATTCAATGCTAAAAGTAATATGACTATGTTGCCCAGATTCTCTAATATGAGGCCATTTTATAAACATTCACTGGGATCTCTTCATTTATTAATAGGACTTGGCTTTTCTGATCAATATTTATCAGACATAATAGGATACCTACAGGGCAACTTTTACTTGCATTAAGATTATAAACAATGTAGATGTCCAGCAACAGTCAAGTGCATTGGGAAGATGTGGGACATATATACAATGGAATAACACATAACTGTAAGGAATGATTCAAGCATGCAATTTGCTGAAGCATGAATACTACTGCATGCTATTGTGGGAAATGAAGTAAGCCAAAAGAAGAAGTATAACTACAGAATTATATCACTTATATGTGCTATTAAGAGAACTGCATAAAGAAATGCAAAATGGAGGTTGTCATGAACACCCTAGACCCCAGAGTATAGTGAGTGAGACAAAGGAAAGAGATTGATCATGCCTCAACACAAAAAACACCCAAATCATTGTCAGATAATGAAGTTGTGAGGATTAAGGCAATTGTAAAATAATGTATTTTTTCAATAGCCTTATCCTTCCAGTCATAACATTTATTTTTGATTAGTCTCTTATCTTGGCTTGAAACATTCATTAGCTCTTTCTTTCAGCTCTCAAGTCTTCAAGTCTTCATGGTTAATCTTTGGCATAAATGAATATGAGTAATTCAGGATTCAGTAATTCAGGATTCAGAGTCTTGAACAGAGGTGTTTTTTTTTCTTTTCTTTTTGAACCACACCTGGAGATGACCAGAGGTTACTCCTGGCTATCGCTCCTGCCTTGGGAGACCACTGGGGATACCAATCACGGTCTGTTCTATGTTAGCACGTGCAGGGCAGACGCCCAACCACTTGCGCCACCGCTCCAATCCCTTGAACAGAGTTCTGAAGACAATCAAGCTAAGGCAAAATTGAACCATTTACTAGCTAGAGAGAAACCATTAATAAACGTGCACTGGGATGAATAAATATATATTATTTGATATCACATCAAACTCATATAGTTGCTAAATGCTGTGATGGAGATCAACATTTGCATGAAACTGCTGATGTTATAGTTTAGGGAAACATAATTATAATTATAGAAAGGAGGACAAAGAGAAAATCTAAGATCCCAATCTCCAGGACTTATCAAATGTGAGAATCTGCAGAGATCATCTTCCTTTGCAAATATTCTCAGAGCATCTGCTGCAGAAGCTAAACTTTGACCTACACTGTTAAATAGACTTAGCAGCTCCAGGGACTATGTGACTGGGAGGGCCTGATTCCTGTATTTTGCCAGGGAGGATCCCCAAACTATTTCCTCCTGTGACCAAAGGGATTTCTGGCTTTCTTGATTGAGAATTGAAAAGATTTTAAATTGTGCAGACTTCTGGCAGGGCAGAACAATTTTCCTGTCATTAAACTACCTTCTGTTTTATTAAATTATCTTTGCTTTAGAGTTTATAAAGAAAAAGCCCATTGCCAAAGAAAACAAGCTCTCTATGTGTTGCGCTCTTAATGATCGACTGGAAAATGTCTTTATCTCTCTTAATGACTGGCAGTTCTTTTTCTTTTTTTATCATATGGAGATATGATTCAGCTGGATTATCCATTACGAGTTATGAATTTCAAGTACAAGAAAAATTCAAACTATATGATATATTATACTTCACTGACAAAGCGATATGTTTTATTCTTCGATTCAGAACTGGTGGGAAAAAAAGAAAGTAGTATGAAAAGTGATAGAAAGGTGGGACATTGATAGATGTAACAATTTTTCTCAGAATAATAATGACCTAAGTGATTTTTCCCCATAAATATGTGACAAGAAATGGTTGAACAGTTGTTAGGAAAAATTCTTTATTAAATGCACTTTGGAACATTCTGTTAAAACTTTGTTTCATTTACAGCTTTCTCACCCTTTTCTCGGCCAATATCATCAGACTCCCTCTGTTGCCTCAGTTTAAG
>PVKC010027094.1:0-15887 GCA_004027635.1 Crocidura indochinensis
TAAAACGGCATCTGCACCTCTACCTCCACTGCCCTCTTATCACCTTCTCCCAGATATACTCCTGGTTCCTGCCCTTGCTTCTCAAAATCATCTTCTTGCTCTGGAACAACAATTTTCTGATTATATTATCCACCTCAAGCATCTTAAAGACTTTCAAGAATAGCTCAACAACTCTCTCAAGAATTTTCACTTTCTTCCCTCACACATGCATTGACTCCCCATCATCACTCATCTCTGTGCCCTGTTCCTGAAGGAGAAAAATCCAGATGCCAACATGCCCTTTGGCTGTTTGGCTTCTTTCCTGATATTGCAGTTACTTATTACACCAGTGCCCAAATACAATACAGTATTAATGGACATTTTTTTCAATCTTATACGCTTATTCCTCTGAACAGTTGGTAGAGCTCGTCACATTTATTCAAATATTTTCTAAGGGTCATGAATCATTTAAGCTTTACACAGATAGTTTCTATATAGCCGCCTCAGTTTCACTTTTGAAAACAATCCCTTTAATTAAAACTTCTATTCATGCCTCCCTTTTGATTTTGCAATTGCAACAAATTTTTCTCTCCCAGTCTGCTCCTTTTTTTATTGCCCATATTAGGGCTCATTCCACTCTTCCAGGACCTCTTACAGAGGGCAACAATATTGTTGATGCTGCTACCCAAGCATTCCCAGTTAAGGTTCAATCTGATCCTGTTGCACTGGCGATTAAAGAGCATTCTCTCTCCATCATTAATGGCCAAACCTTGCACCTACTCTTTAAAATTACTCGTGAACAAGCCAGACAAATTGTTAAACAATGTAAAACCTGTCTTACCTCTTTGTCACAACCTCACTTGGAAGTTAATCCCCGAGGTCTCACACCCGGTGTATTATGGCAAATGGATGTCCTACATCTGCCTCCTCTGGATCCCTTAAATACATTCATGTCACTGTAGGTATCTACAGTGGATACCTTTGTGCCTCTATTCAAAGTGGTGAAAGTGCTGCACATATTATTAATCATGTTTTGCATTGTCTTTCCATTTTTTTTGTTTATGCCTCAGGAATTTTAGAGCAAGATAACAACCCTATCACTTGTAATAACAGATTATTAGTAGAAGAAAAACTTTTGGTGTTTTAAAATTTGAACAGACATAAAAATGTTAAACTTTGAATCTTTTTTATTTGTATTAGAAAATTATTTTGATCTTAAAAGTATATGGAAAATGTTGTGGTTAGCCTTTTTATAATAATATTGTTAGTTAATATTATAAAAGTAACTAAATTTTATAAACAGGTTGACAAGTATCAAATATAGTTTTGGTCTTAAGCTCTAGATTTGGAAAAGTCTTCAACTATATTTTATAATGATCTAAACATTTTGTTAATTTGGTATATAATACTTTTTACAAATTATTCACTTAAAGTCTTCAAAGTAAGAACAGTTGTTTTATAAAGTCAGTTTTTCATACATCTAATAGTCATATTTTATGCTCTTGTGTTTACTCATTGAAATTTTAACACATTATTGCAGCTGTTTTACTGTTATACTGTGAAACTAATTTAAAGAAAATCTGCTCATTTACAGCAGATGATATCATACTTCAGAGTGGAGACACTTTCTACAGTGCTCATTAACCATTTTTACTTAGAATTTTAACTGCTTACTGTCCATTTTACTTCATGTTTTAAAATTCAAATTAGTATTGTTTTAAAGGTGTTTTGGGCTAAAACTACACCCTAAAGCTTTTTTTTTTCAGCAAAGTTCCACTCCATCTTCATTGAGTGCTTCTCAAATCTGAAGAAGTATTTCTACAAGTTTTTTTTTTCTTACAAACATGACGGCTAAATATTTAAAAGCCTTTGTCCAATTGTACATGGGTCAATTATTCTAATGTAAATTTTGGATCGATCCTTTTGTCTGATCATGTGTTTGTTGTACTGAATGAATGTGGCCACTAGTGTAAAATGCTGTGTTTAGTGTTGTCTTATGTTTTCTATTTGTTTGGTAACTCTACATTTCACGATATAATATAACCTTCAAAGCCTTATCCATTTTTGATATTTCAATTAATTTTTTCACATCTTGGTCATTCTTGTCACTTAGCAGCTGACAGATTGTGACATCCTGCAACTAAATATCATGTGTTTAAAATTATGTGTTAAGCTGGCTTTGTCCTTATAGGAATATGGCAGAGGGTGTGGATGATTGTAAAACCTAGATTTCTCAATGGCCAATGGGGATAAATTTTCCCTGGAGAATCTCTGGACTTTTCAATCACCCAGTATTCCTGCCATGTGTTAGTTAAGGCCAGTAAAATATGGACATGTAGCTAGAGAGAGAAGCATCTAGGTTTAGGAGAATAACTAAGAAGTTCAAGAAGAATCACTACGATTCAGTTTAAAGTTTTTGAAAAATAGGAGATTGTTAATTATAAAATTCGTTAAAGTCTAAAGTCTGACATAATTCAGTAAGCATTCCTCTGGTATACGAATATAATTTGTGTAATGTAACCTGCTGGTGTCTTCTGCCTATAAACCATGGCCAGAAGACTAAGTATACTCCTACTTTCTAAATATGAAGAATCAAATTTATGGAAATTTTTTGTAAAAAAATACTCCAAAGTAACCATTTTGCCTCCTGCCAAGCTGTTTCCTAATAGACCTCTTGCAGACGTATCTTCATCCACCTCAAAAGAGCTTGCACCCTGCTGCCACTCCTGCATCACCCACGCAGTTTTTCAAACCACCATTCCTCACAGACCAGTTTCTGACTGACTCTGCCTACAGGGAATGCTAGATTTGATACTCTGCCTCGCAGCTCTTCAACTAAGGAATCGCAACCTTCAGCACACCCACTGCTACCAACGACCATGCTAACCTCCATGGGGAGCTGAAATGCATCAAGGCATACCTTTAAACAGGTAATGCTTACACAGACTACATATCAGCCCTCCTCTCCAACTCTTCCATCTTTATTCAAGTCCCGTGCTCCACTTATTTTTTTTGCTCCATTGGACTCCCCTCCCCATATTGTTAATGAAATCATGATTATTGTGTTTTATTTTTGTTAATGCCTAGATTATCCATTAGACTTATTGATGATTTGCTTTGGAATAAGATTACTATGTTTAGAGATAAGCATGAGCCTGTAATTGCTATTAATCTTTCTGTTGTTTTAGAATTGAGTTTTACTGGAGTAGGAACTGTTATTACTTCTTTTTTTCAGTAAAAGGGGGAATTATGTCACACTTAAGGAAGAATGTTGCTTCTTTAAATATAAATTGGGTCTGGTTAGAGACAGCATTAAATAATTGTAATTAAGCATGGAAGAAAGACAAAGAGAGAGCAAAGTGAATCTTGGGATAAAAATTGGTTTTCAGCCTCTCCGTGGTTGACCACTCTCCTTCCCACTATGTTGGGTCCATTACAGGGTTTTCTCTGCCTCATCTCCTTTGACCCATGGGCATTTAAAAATTGACAGATTTTGTCAAAAGGCAAGTGAACAATGCTACGAAAAAAACGTATTGCTGTATATTATCAACAACTGTCTACACATCCTCAAGTGCAATTGGATTTTGAGTAACTGGAACGCAAGGCTGCCACTCAGAAATGGTGGTGGAATATGCTGCGGTGTTCCAACATACGGGATTAATCTGGGTCCCTAACAGTGGAAGCCCAACATCCCATTTCAGTTGCCACTTAAGGTAGCCCTCAATATAGCCTAAGACAGGTGCATCGTCAGAATTTCTGTCACTTGATATTGCGATTCTTTTACTTATATAAGAAAGGGGGAATTGTTGGGAGCCAGATCCTTTGAAATATAGCTTAGCATAAGTACAGCCATTTTGCCTCAGACAGAGATTTTGTCTCAGCATTGCCTTTAATCTGAACTGTAGAGGTATAATTGCCAAATGGGCAGAAGTTATGCAGACAGCCCTGCAAGAACTTGACCATAAAGGAAGGCTTGTTATAACAAGTATGTTCTTGCAAGAGGTATGCTGGCAGAACATTGTGACTTTTATGAAGTCACCTAGAAACTGTGTTGTTCATGTAATCAACCATTATGTAACAGTTATGTAATCACTCACTATTGTTAATTTCCTATATAAGCACTGCTTGCTTTAAATAAAATTAACACTTTGATCAGAATACATGACTTGGTGTCCCCTTTCCTCCCACCCTTCTTTCTTTCAGGTAAGAGTCCTTTCCACCACCACGAATAACTGAGAGCCACTGGCCGTCTCACAATGTTCCTCAAGAAATTGCAAAAGTCCTTGAAGTCAGAGAATGAGCTTTTGAATAATCTATAACCCAGCTCTGTACTGGCCGTGCAGAATTGATTTATATATTTTGATTTTTGATTTCCTAGGGTATGTCCCTAGGAGTGGTATAATTGGATCGTATGAAACCTCAATCACCAGTTTCTTGAAGAATCTCCATATTTTTTCCATCAAAGAAAGACTAGACAGCAGTCTCTCTAATCTGTGGGATTCAAGAAAAATAAAAGATATTATTGTAATAATGTCAGAGACAATAGTGATATGGGCTGGAAGGAAAAGCCCATGATATGAAGGTTAGCAGAAAGAGTGATGAGTTCACTAGAAAAATATTTATATGATCGATAATAAAAAATATATGGGAGAATTAGAATACCTACCAGGTAAAGAGGCATGGGTTGAGGGAAAGGGAAAAGGGGGCATTGGTGACAGGAAGCTTACACTGGTGAAGGGGGTATTCTTTTAATAAGTGAAACCCAACTACAAACATGTTTGTAATCATGCTGCATTCTATTTCTGTTGTCTGCTTTTCTGAGGTCCAACTGACCTCCAGTTGCAAGCATAACACAATCTGATCCAGTTGGTCTTTGTACAGGGCAGATTAAAAAATGGCTCTTCTAATGACTTGCAATACAAATGTGGAGACCCTAAGCAACACTTGCCAAAATTGCCAAGTAAACAAAGCTCAATATTCCCAAAGTCCAGTATATAGAAAAGGGAGTTGCTTAAAGAAAGTCACTGTCTTTGACAAGAGCAATTTCCTTGACTTCCTCACTTTGATCTATTGAGATAAAAACTGTGTCTTTATGAAACTAAAGATTCTGACCAATATAGATATACAGACAGAGATTTTTAGGTCTAAAATCTTGATCTATATTTGCATTGTTTGCAGTTAAGGAGAATTTCTTAACTCATTACCTCACTTTGGCCATCTGAACAACGGATCAAATAAATAATGCATTATTCATAGGAACACCCTATTCAGTACAGAATTTACATCTACAATATCTTATCACCATTAAGCATCTATTACCCTTTCTCCAATTTTCCTCTTTCTTATATCATAATATCTGGACTCCAGAACTGACTCTGACTCAATCTCCTAACACCACATTTTATTTCCCTGAAGACTACTAATCCCTAGAAACAGAGCCAGCAGTAAGCACTGAGAACTTACAGTTGTGGCCATTAACAACTTCCCGATTTTTTGCTTAACACAGATGAAAACTGATGCTAAGCAAAGAGTTCACGGAGGCAATACAGTTTACTTTTTCTGCTTTCCAGTTTTTCTACTTCCTTATTAGCCATCAAAAACAGTACATCCTTTTCTAATTCTATTTAATGCTTACCCTGAAAAAAGCTGAATTCTTACCTACCAAGTCTACTAATTAACTAAATACAACATACAAAACTATTCCTTTTCTCAACTTCCCAGACACATTTATACTTTTATAACGTGACATTACTTATTTCATGAATCTCTCTTTTAGCCTCTGGAACACTGTTTACATTTGATTATTTTTCTTGCTTTTAAAAAATTTCCCATTATACAGATATAAGGCATCCTCTCTAAAGACACACATGACATTATATGAAGAAGTGAATCAAACACTTTTGAACTTCATCTGGAACAGTAAGCACTTTAAATAGCTAAATCACTCCTAGGGAAAAGGAATATGGAAGGCATACTTTCCTGAACTTTAAACTTTACTACACAAAATTCTTATCAAAACAGCATCGCATTGGAATAAAAAAAGACCCTCAGATCAGTTGAATAGACATGAGTTCCCAGAGAATGTTCCCAAAATATACAAGCACCTAATTTTTGACAAAGGAGCAAAATTCTAAGTGGAGCAGGCAAAACCTACTCAACAAGGGGTACTGAGAGAACTGTGATTAGCCACTTGCAAAAAAAGTGAACTAAGACTCCCAGTTAACAGCATACATATACAAGGCAAAATTCAAATGGATTAAAGACCTTGATATCCGACCTGATATTATATAGTATTTAGAACAACACGTAGGTGAAACACTCCATGACATTGAGACTAAAGGCATCTCCAGGGAGGAAAATTAACTTTCCAAACAAGTGAAAGCAGAGAAAAACATATGGGAATACATTAAGCTGAGAAGCTTCTGCACCTCAAAAGAAATAGTGCCCAGGATACAAGAGGCACCCATTGAGTGGGAGAAATATTCACCCAAGACCCATCAGATAAAGGGATAATCTCCAAAATATACAGGGTACTGACAGATTTTACAAGAAAAAAGCATCAAAGAAAAAATACAAATGGTCAAATGGCACATGAATAAATGCTCCTCATAACTAATGATCAGGGAGTTGCAAATCAAAACAATGATTAGACAACATCTCACACCACAGAGATTATCACACATTACAAAGCACAAGAACAATCAATGCTGGCAGGGATGTGAAGAGAAAGGAACTCTAATCCACTGCTTGTGGGAAAGCACTCTAGTCAAATCTCTATGGAAAGCGATATGGAGATTCCTCTAAAATCTTGAAATGGAGTTCCCATTCGACCAAGCTTTTCCACTCCTAGAGATATACCCTAAGGACATAAGAATACAATACAAAAACCCCTTCCTCACACCTATATTTATATCAGAACTATTCATGATAGCCAGGCTCTGCATACAACAAGATGCCCTTCAATAGACGAATGGCAAAAGAAACTGTGGCACATATACACAATGGAATATTTTACAGCGATCAGAAGAGATGAAGTCATGAAATTTTTCTATACGTGGATATACTTGGAATCTATCATGCTGAGTGAAATTAGTCAGAGGGAAACAGAGACGTAGAATAGTCTCGTTTGTCTATGGGTTTTAAGAAAAAAGTCATTTTGGCATCAATCCTGAGACAATGAGAGGAGGGTGGAATTTCCAGTTCACTTCATGAAACTCAACACAAAGTGGTGAGTGCAGTTATAAAAAAATTACACTGTGACCTGAATGAATAAGGGAATGGAAAGTCTTTCTAGAGTATAGGTGGCTGTGGAGTGGGATGGAGGAATGTTTGGGACATTGGTGGTGGGATTGGTGCACTGGTGAAAGGGGTTGCTATTTACATGACTGAAACATAGTCACAATAATATTTGTAATCAATATGTTTAAATAAAGATATTATAAAAATGTCCTGCATTTTCATTATTTTATGCCACATCTCACCCCAACGCAGATAATCTCTAACAGTCCCTTTTTAGTAAAATATTCCCTTGGCTCCATGAATCTGTTCAATATATTTATTTAACCTTCAAAGGAGGTTCATCTCATAAACTTATTGGGCATTTCAACATAACTTTTACACTAGAATATCAGAGTAAACTAAAACCATATTTATCTTTGTCCCAGAAATCTGGTGTAAATTTGATATTCCTAGATGTTATTAATACTATTTCACAAGATCATTATCATCTCATAACTCAAGAATAAAAAGTCAATTATTTATCTCTACTTATTCCATCTTTCCACTTCAACTACTGTCAAAGTAGGCACTATAGGAATGTTTTTTCATTCCTCTTCTCAAATATTTTGGTTTTCTTTGGTTTTTGGGAATACAGCTGGCAGTGCTCACGGTTTACTCCTAACTCTGCACTCGATGATCTCTCTGCACAACGCTCAGGAGACAAAAGAAATCTGGGTGACTGAATCTGGGTTGGTCATATGCGAGGTAAATGCCATACCCACTGTACATTCACTCTGTTCCTTCTTCTCAAATGTTTTAATGTCATAGAACCTTCTTCTATAAAGAGATATATAGCCTGTATTTGTAGTCAAGTACTCTATAGAGCCATTGTTGAAATGACTCAAAAATATTATAGCGTGAAAGTAGCTTAGACAATTTATAAATCAAGGAGTCTAATATTTTCATTGTTTTCTAATTCAATTTTATTTACAAAAAGCATTTGATCAAGAAGATTTATGAGTCAGGTTTATTGCTCCTGAGAACTAGATATAATAAATTCACTTTCCTAAGTTTGACCCCGAAAGTGAACCACAAATTAGGTCCCAAAATGCAAATATCCTGTTTTCTAAGTAATCTGTGAATAAACCATAACACTTTCGAGCATGGCTCTACAACCCTATCCCTCTTCAATGCTGTTCCCTCTACCTATGATTTTCTATCCTGTAGTCACTTTGTCTCAAAAAGTTTTAGAAGGTAAGAGATTTAGCATATACAATTTCAAAGGAAAGAAGGTAGAATACATGAATACTACAATTAATTGTTAAGTTTACACATCAGAAATCGTGGAATCACACTGTGAACAGAGAACATAGCATTTTCATTTTGTAAAAATGATGTTAAGGGTATCCAAGTAGAAAAAGAAAGATGTTAATCTTTCACTAATTGCTAAAGAAATTATATGTATAAATCTACAGACTTTTTAAAAATGCCTAGAAACAATATATTGGAAGTGAGAGAAGTAGAATTCTGGTCTTGAATACAGACAGGGGTTGGGGAGGAGAGCTATGGGGACATTGGTGATGGGAATGTTGCACTAGTGCAGGGAGGTTTCCTTTTTATGACAGAAGTCCTATTACAGACATGTTTTTAATCATGGTGCTTAAATAAATATATTATTAAAAATAAACTAGCCTGACTACAAAATTAACCCTCAAAGTTATTGGCATCCTAAAATGCAAATAATGAAGAAGAAAGGACTGAAATTGAAAAAGAAACAATCCAATTGACAACTTGGCAACAAAAATAAAGCAACCCAGAATCAATGTGATTCAAGAGTTGAAAATACAGTGCAAAGTACAAACTAATTATTTATAAAATAAAAGAAAACATGAACATGAGCAAATGGAAATGAATTCCCTGCCCATGGATTAGAATTAATAACATTGAAATGGTAATTAATCCAAAGAATTTTATTGTTTTAATGCAGTCCCTGTAAGAACACATGTAATATTTTTTCAAATAAATCAAACACATGTAAATTTATTATGGAATATTTTACTCCTGATTAGCCAATGCAATTTTTAGAGAAAAAGAATATGGGAAGGATCAGTGTTCCCAATGTCAAATTGTCTATACAGCAGTAGTAATTAAAAATAAGATATGTAATAAAGTATTAATCAAATCAACATGGTACTGAAATAAAGATATAAGCATCTGATCAGTTAAATTGAATTAAAAATCCAAAGACTGTCCCTCAGGTTATGATCAGTTTATCTTTGATACAAGAACAAAAATTATGAAATTGAAGAAGAAAAAACTCTTCAACAAGTGGCATTAAGAAAAACATGGTCAAAAATTCCAAAAAAAGTAAATGAACAGAAATCTTCCTGAGAGTATGCATAATTTTCAAATAAAAATGAGAAAATACATGATTTCTGACTAATATCCATAAGGCACAGAAAGGAAAACATAGGTAAATCACTCTATCACACTGAAACTAGTGACATCTGTAAAGGCAAAATACCACAAAGTAAGGAAGAGAAAGAAAACCGAAACAAACAGGACTATAATAAATTTAGAAGCTCCTATACCTCAAGGCAAAGATGGAAATAAAGAACAGAAATGAGATAGAGGCTTACGTACAGATTTATATGCCTACCACTTATCTGGTAATGGATTAATATCTACAGTACATAATGCATTCATAAGAACTTTACAAGAAAATAGAAAAATAACCGCACCAAAAATGGGAAAAACATATTAGCAGAAACTTCCTCAAAGAAAAAATTCAAAAAGTTAAAAGGCACATGAAAAGATGATCAATAACACTATTCATCAGGAAAATGCATTTCAAACCAATAATGAGAATCACCTCAAACTATAGTCTTGCATCCATTACAAACAACAATCAATGTTGGCATGGATATGGTCAAAATAGGACTGTCATTCACTGCTGGTCAACATTTTTTTGTTATTGAAAAATGAAATGAAAATTATTCAAAAAACCAAGAATTGAAATTCCAAATAACCAGCAAATTTCAATCCTGGGAATATATTCAAGGAACTCCAAACACCATGCACAAAAGTAATCTGCATTGTATATTCATCACAACACTATTTATAATAGCTTGAATTTCCAAAATATGAAAACAACCCAAGTGCCCAAGAGCAGACAAATGGATAAAGAAGGTATGGTATATCTACACAGCCTAAGGCTATACAGCCATTTTAGGAGGGATGAAATAATGGAATTTGATGGTAAATGCATAGAAATAGAGAGTAGCATGCTGAATGAAATGAGTTTGAGAAAGTAGGACATACATAGAATTATCACACATACTTGTAGGATATAGAAAACATTGAATGGAAATAAAAGTCAAATACAATAGAGAATTAGTCCAGGAGGACTAAAGCTTTCCAAAATGTGAGAAGACAGGAAGGGACCACTATGACAATGATAGTGGGAAGGGATCACTGAACAGAAACAAGGTACTATGCACTTTATTATTTTAGGAAAAGCATTGTAATTCAGAATTTTAAAAGAAAAGAAAATGAAACACTTCAACCATAGAGGCAGGCTAGGGAGTGAGAGGGAATCTGAGGACATTTTATAGAAGCGAACACAGATAAAGGAATAGATGCTTGCACACTGTATAAAAGAAAATCGGTCAGAAACTTTGTAATTTTGTATCTGATAGTGATTCTATAAATATAAGATACAATACAGAAATAATTCAGTATTTTGGTGAAACCAAAACATTTTGCAGATGATAGGCTGACACATAGTGGAAAAAGAGCAATACCATACCCGGGGTTCATTTCTTTAATGATAATCTTGAATATGTGAAAGATGTTTCTTTTCAAGTTAAATAGAATGATTGCTCAATATAGTTAGTGCTCATATTTCCTTATTTTCTACCCATTTGTTGTTGCTAATATGTTTTATTTCTTATTTTAACACATCATTTCTCTGCCAAAGATAGTACAAAAGTGTATGGAAATATTACAAGGTAATTGTAAAGTACAAAATGGAAGGCAATGATTTCATCGTGGTATACTTTCTTGTTTGTCATGTAATGGATTTATCTATTATCTATGAAAAACTGCAGACAGAATTTTCAATAAACAGATGTATTGAGAAACTTGCATAACTACTATCAAATTTAAATGCTGTTAATAAATACTAATTCCGTGACAAAGGAGATAGTGCAGAGGCTAAGCATTTACTTTCCAAGTAGCCACTCCAGTTTGGTCTCCATCCTAGACCAGCCATTAAACCAACAACCCATTTGCAAAAAAGTGTCAAGAGGTGCCCTCTGCCTCCTAAACACTGCTTGGAGACCCTTTTCTCCCCTATGATATACTAATCCAAAAATATTTCCTGTTCAGATTATTATATTTAGACAGCAGATGAGCAATTTGTTCATATTTGATACAACTCAAATCTGCAAGTGATCAAGAAATAAATTCAAAGCACTAGGTTCAAAAAAAGATGAACTCTCAGAGGTTTATATCTGTAATATCTAACTCTTAATGGAATGCTATATATCTATATCAAATATTAGTTTAATTCCAACAGTTGTCTATACCCCCAAAGAAAAGTGCAATTTGCTTATATTTGATACAACTCAAATCTGCAAGTGATCAAGAAATAAATTCAAAGCACTAGGTTCAAAAAAGATGAACTCTCAGAGGTTTATATCTGTAATATCTAACTCTTAATGGAATGCTATATATCTATATCAAATATTAGTTTCATTCCAACAATTGTCTATACCCCCAAAGAAAAGTGCATTTCTCTTTTCCTTTTGGCTCTTGGGTCACAAATTGTAGTGCTCAGGGGTAACTTCCTGGTTTGTGCTCATAACTTAATTCTGGCAAGGTTGCGGAAAACCATAGGGGATGTCAGGATTTGAACCTTATTGGACACTAGCCCATGTGATATCATTTTAGCCCCCAAAATACATCTATTGAACTAATTGTGAAAAATACAAAAGAAATCTTGTAATATTTCAGGGTTTACCTTTAGTCATACATTGAGAACACCATCAATTCTCTGAATTTGAACTAATCTAAATGGTACAATCAGAGGAAGGGAACAAGGAAAATATCGCTTTAGTTGATTCAATTTGGTTAAAACCAAGAAAAATAGCAGCAAGACTCTCTTTCTCAAGGTAAAAAATGGAAGAACTTGGAGATGGAGCCAGTGCCACAGCATTACAATCAAACTCTGGAAGAGAACACAAAATACCTGGGAGAAAAACAACCTGCTACTTGCAGCTATCTCTAATGCAATTTTCTAATTAATACTCTAAATATAAAATTAGGGAGGGATAATTGTATGGTCTGGTTTGGATTTTGGTTAAGAAATTTATGAGGATTTTATTAAAAATCTGCTGCAAAATAAGCTGATTTTCATAATTTAATTCGAAAAATCCTCCCCATGCACTTAAACATTTGAAAACTTATTTTCTTCACACCACCACCAATATCCCTGGCATCAAGAACCTCCTCGTTTTGACCTGGTGTCTACTTCATGTTCCTTTCAAGTATTATCTTTACATTGTGCTACAGTGAGTTGGAACTTTTGCCTATACTGATATGCTTACACATCATGCTCTATTTTTCTGGCAGTTCTTGGACGTTACTATGTATTTATAATTTATCTCTGAGCACACAGTATTCAGTTTGCTTAAACTATTCAGGATCATAGATTGCTCCAAAAGAAATCGATTATTATTTTTGAGTATGGCAGCTTCTCAACTGGACACTTCCATATTTATATCGAGTATCACTCCTAATTAAATGTTGTAATTAGTAGTCCTAAAATTGTAAAGACTTCACACAACTTCATTTTTCTCTAGCCTCTTCCTTTGAGATATAAAAGACCACCTGTATTAGTGAACCCTCCCCCTCTCGACCTTAGTGGGTGAGTTTCTGGATAATGGAGAAAGGAGTCTGACAGAAAGAAAGCTCTGCAGAGAATGAGCATATGATAAGGCAGCACAGGGCAGATGGATTAAACACACAGAGATAAAGTCCATAAGGAATAAAACAAGAATGCCTTTTCTAACTTCTTGGTTTATTATTTCTCTGCCACTACCCTCATCTATCCTTCTTAGAGGTTAGAAACATGCTGCCTGGGTAGCCACACCCAACTCATGGATAGTATTTATTTTTATTTTTGTTCTACAATTATTGTCTAGATACGATCTAGTTATGGGGAAGCTCTCTGAAAGAAGAGACTTTTAAAATTACACATTTTACTCCTTCAACAAATTTATTAACAAATAATTACAATTCTAAGATTTGAATCAGAGCAATTGTTCCACTGGTGGACCACACATTTTTGAATAGTGGATATGTAGGTTTAATGCCCTGAACTTCATAGTCCCTTGAGCATCATCAGGAGCAATACCTGAGCACTGCTTCAATAAGCCCATGAGCACTATGTAGCATGTCCCAAATATCCATCCCCCAAAAAAATTCCCACAATATCATTCCTTGTTAATCTTCTCGCTCTTTGTAAATTTAAAAAATTTACAAAGAAATGTAAAGCAAGTATTATTAAAAAAAAACATGAAGAGAATCGCAAAGCCCATAAAAGAAAAGAACATTGAAAATTTCAACCATTCTCATCTTATATTTTTCATTTACAATTTATCTATTAAGTAGACTCCAAGGACTCCAACGATATATTATATATCTACCACTTCTTGAGAGAAAAAAAAATGCCTTTGTCAAAGTGACAATTAACCCTGTAGAATAGAAAAGCACTATGGCAACTGAAAAATGCATTTGCAATAAAATTTTAGCACATAAAAGCAACAAGAAATAGAAATATATTTGAAAATGGGGAGCACTATATCTTGTTTTAATCCCAAAAATATCTCCGTTAATTTTTTTCTTTTATATTTCTTAAATTTGTGAGTTTGAAGGATAAATTCAGCTATGTGGTCAGGGTTCAGAATGCATAGGTAATAATCAGACATAAATCCCTTTCTAATTTCACAATATTCCTTTGTCTTTTGACTTCCCCAGCAAAATAAAAACTTTCTACAAAATACTTGTGTGCAAAGTCAAAGGATTATTAACAATAGCAATTGTTTAGTAACACAAAAGAACTATTTTGGAAGTCAATAAATTGATCTTTTAATCTCAGTTGTGTCATTTTTTAAACTGTTAATTGCTGGGTATGGAGATTACAGATTTAGTGACATGATCATATTGTTCCTGCAGAGTCAAAGTACTTTGATTTTGTAATTTAATACTCTAACTAGGTAACAATGTTTTTTTTCTGGGTAGATCAAAGGTTGATGAAATGAATCTTTAGTCTAAAAGGGTAAAAATTGTTGCTAAAATTTCTCCTGCTTTCCCTGCTTTCCGTATGATCTTCACAGATTTAAGGCAAGTAAATTTGTCTGAATATGAGTAGAAGACATTATAGATAGTAATATTTTCCCGTCCTACACTGTGAGATAACCTGATACCACAATGCATTCCTTTGTTTTGGTGATGATGGGATAAGTATTTGATCATCTCAATGATCTCAATGGAACTCAGAAATACTACTGATAAATACCTGAGACTATATGGGCCTTTGGGGACTGAATCTGGGTCAGATGTGTGCAAGACAAATTTTCTACCTGCTCACCACTGCTATTGTCCTACATATTCATTTCTTGTTTGAATATCACCACGTAAAAGGGGTCTTTTGTTTCAATCTCCAGTCTTCTTAGATCATGTAGGTAGCCTTGAGAAGCAAGCTCTGTATTGTTAATAGCCCAGCATTACTTGTCATTTTGTCCTTCACAGCAAGACAAAAGCCAACAACAACGCTCAGATCATGAATGAAAATGACCTTCAAGTCTTTCTTTGGAAGGTTGTATAGTAGTCAAAACTATTTCATGTTATAGTACTGATTCACATTTTAATTTTTATATAAGTTATTGTGATTTACAAAGTTATTCAGAGTTTTGTTTTAAATGTACAATGTCCATGACTAATCCCACACCAGTTTTCCCAGAGTCGATCCATGCAACCCCTTTGCCCCAGTCTGCTAACTTAACAACCATTTTTGGTTTATGGGTCACACTCGGCAGCCCTCAGGTATTACTCTTGGCTCTATGCTCAGAAATCACTCCAGGAAGGCTCTGGGGGTCTATATGGTATACTGGATTCAAACCACCATCCTTCTACTAACAAGGAAAATATATTACCTCCTATCTCTTGGGCCCCAAGAACCTAATTTTTAATTTTTGTTGTTAAACTTTGGGTCTCATGATTTCAAAAAAATGTACTGATTGAGAGTCTGTGGTTTATAATTCTGTTACTGATGGTTTCTCATGTGAAGAATTCTAACACCAAACATATCACCAGTGCAACCATCCCTTTTTAATGAAAAGATAAGTTGTGCATAAGGGGGGAGTCATGGAAAATAGAACTGTGTGCGGATTCATGACTTAAATGGAATAATTTTAGCCAGTTTGAAAAAAAAGTATCAAGAGTTACCATTTCCACATTGAGAGTGGGGCTTGTGTGGCTCGTCTGCTCTACACATACTATGAGTTAACAAGGAGGAGAGCTCCAAGAGGTCACATCTCCTAAGAGGACACATTCTGTTTGCTTTCTGAATTCCAGCCCATACTTCCTAAATTGACATTCCAGTTCCATGCTCACATTACAGTAAA
>PVKC010027095.1:0-15883 GCA_004027635.1 Crocidura indochinensis
TTCCCAAATATATCTCACAATACTAATTTCTTCTTATGGCATTCAATCAGTGTGTGTCGAAAGGCAACTTATACGGTTTGTTTTAATATTCCTGTTAGGACCTTGACTTTCTAATATTGTGCACAGCTTTTTAAAATTTATACACAAAATTCTAGAATTTATGAACAGAAGCATGCCCATTTTACTTAATCAGACATGGTAACACTCCCCCCTAGCTCAAAACTTTTATTCTTAGTCCAGAAATCTTGTTTGTTAAGAGGATAATTCTCTGCTTTAGAAGCTTGGTATTTATTACCATCATTTTAGGGAAGCTAAAATTTTAGGCCAGTGTGAGTGAAAAAGCCTGCAAATATCATCTAAGTGCCAGTGGGAGGTAAAACTAAAGTGCATCAGATTTTTTTCCTTCCTTGCTCTTTATCTATCCTTCTCCTGCCTTCTTTTTTTGTTTGTTTGTTTTTTGTTTTGGGGTCACACCCGGCAGTGCTCAGGGGTCACTCCTGGCTCCATGCTCAGAAATTGCTCCTGGCAGGCACGGGGGACCATATGGGGCACCGGGATTCGAACTGATGACCTTTTGCATGAAAGGCAAACGCCTACCTCCATGCTATCTCCTGGGCCCTCTCCTGCCTTCTTTTTTTAATGAAAGGTAGAAGACAATGCCAATCTACAGGATCTCACGGCGTTCAAATACCAATCTTGTATAGAAATTGCACTGCAAAGCTATAAAAACTATTTCACTAGTGTGGCATATGTGCATGATACCCCAAACATTTCTGACACGGTAAATGTGAGTGAGATGAAGAAGTGATATGATCTTTCTTTTCTTTAGGAACAATTAAGATGAAACCTATAGAAGTAAGTCATGAGTGAAAATATCCATCCACCATTTGAAGCAACCTTCCAAATGCCTGGCCAGTGAGAGCCATTAGAAAGAAAATATGCCCATGAAAGGCAGCAAAACAGAATTTTTACCTCCTGAGGGTTTTGTTCATCAGAATATTTGGGAGCAAAAACGATCAAGACTATTATAGGTTAAGAGTTTGGATATTTGGAGCTTTTGCTTTAAGACTTGCCCAAATTTGACCCCAAAAAGTGTCACCTGGAATACCAAGGAAATACCAAGGCTGGAATTTAGTTATTAACAAGGTAGTGAGTCAAATATTGGGAGAAATAATCTGGTTCTAGAAGGCATATGATGGGGTTAAGAGCTGTCTGTATGAGAAAAGGAACATGTACAATAAGCTTGTACATAAAAGAATAGTTGGATAATAGAGATAAATGGAACAAACCGAGGAAGCATTTGGTGGTAGACACTCTCTCTAATGTAGCACCATGATAAAGATAATAGGGAGGAGTGTCAAAATATCATTAACAAGCAATGTGGCCACTAGGGAGGTGACTCAAATATTATACTTTTGCCGAAGTATATCTCTTCAGAGAGTCAGTCTTCCATGATTTAAAAACATCAAACCCTCTCCATAAACATCTTGGCTAATGAATTAAACAACCTGTTTAAATTTATTTTAAGAAAACATTATTTTTGTATTTTGGTGCCACAACTGCAGCGCACAGGGCTTGATCCTTGTTCTGCATTAAGGGTTCATTCCTAGAGAAACTCAGTGGACCCTAGGTGGTAAACAGGTATGGAACCTAGGTTGGCCACAAGCCAGGCAAAGGCCCTATCCTACCTATCCTTTGAACTATTATTATTCTATTATTCTCGCCCCAGTGTCAGAAAATTGATGCCAGAATGAGATCTGAGTTCACACTGCATTGGTAATTTGGAGGTAAATAAAGAGAGCTGATCAAACCTGGGGATTCTGGAGGAAGGTATCGCGATTGTTATAGCAACCGCCTGAACGGTTCATCAAAGGATCATCATTCACGGTCCAACATCCCACCATCGACTCCAACTCCTTGCGCCCAAAAATAGGGTTGTTCACATTGCGGCAGACATTCAGTTCTTGAAAGTTGCGGCAAAAGTCCTCCAAGCTCATCCTGAATAAAAGGCGTGCAGGAAATAAATGAAGATGCTTCTCAATAGTAACTGATGAATTATTAAGAATGATTAATTAATTGCTGTCATCCTGTGCAAGTCCCAATACCCTCAACACAGAAACTCACCAAAATTCTCCGTCGTCAGACATAACAAGTCCCAGATTCTTGCGGTCTGTTGCAGTCAGTTGCTGCCACTCTTCAGAACTAAAGTCAAATGAAAAAACAATGAGATAAACCATGAAGTTTGTCATTGGCTGCATCGATAGTAATAAAGCTGCTAAAGGAAGAAAGTATTCAAAAGCAGCCAACTTGATCTCATATTTAGTTTAATCACAGACTTGAGGACTGATTAAAAAAAGAAAAAAACACAAATGTCATTCAACATTGACAACCCACTAGCCTTTTGGCTGCTGGGTTTGCGAGAAACATAAAATTTGGGGGATGTAAACATCCAAGTGGATCATTACTCACATTTCACTCCAGGGACCACTCCATTCCTGCCTTCCCAAAGGGTTTCTCAGGCGAATCATATACAGCTTCTCAGCACTGAAAACTTCCACAAGTCTTTCTCCAAGGCGGGTCTTGCGAATATCTGTCAGGGTGTAAGTGTGGCCCTTCAGAAGTCCCCAATCAGTTTCAACTTCTTGTTCCTCTTGACTGGGATACTGAAAGTAAAGAAATATGTTGCAGGACACAAGAATTACATGACTCAAGGCTTGGCGCATCCTCTTCCTTCATAGATTATTCCAATATGACTAAAAATTAATTTTCCACACAAGGATAGAAAATTGGTCTTGACTTCTAACTTAAATTCAGAATTGGTGACGGTGAAAAGTTAAAGGAATAATGAAATAATCAATTAACTAATACAGATTAATTCTAGTAGGGAATAAGTATGAAAAGAATATTATGAAGTTAGTTTACTCTTTGAGATAATAGTCAAAATCTAAGCAACAAAGCATTGAGAGGAGGGATGGACAACTTAGCAGAAACTTTGTTAGCTCAGACATCAGCAATGATCCATATCAAGATAACGTTTAAAAAGATTAAGAAGATAAAACTCTTCTGTCTCCATACTAAGGTTCAATGTGTGTCATTCAATTTCTGGGTGTAAAAAACACTGGGCTAAGGGTGAAATTCTATGCTAAATTTTGAAGGAATCGGAAGTATTTGTTTTAGGTGAATACAAACCTCAGTGGAGCAACAGATCAAACCTCCTTTGGTAAATGTTTTGTACAATTCTCCAAACAATTTGTACTTCTCCTCAACAAGCTCGGTGTATCTTCCCTTTTCCATGTCAATGGTTTCAGCCAAGGTACCAGTGAAATCCACAATAATATCAGTGGTGGTCAAACCATCAAGGGCTTCATAACAGCCAAGAAGCCTAGAGTCAAATATGAAATTTAATTTTTATTTTTGTTTTTTTTTTGGCCACACTCAGAGTTGCTCAGGGGTTACTCCTGGCCCTAGATTCAGAAATCACATCTAGATGGCTTGGGGGACCATATGGGATGTGGGGGATCAGCTGCGTACAAGCCAAATGCTCTATCCACTGTGCTATCACTCTGAACCCTGAAAGATTATTTTTCCAGGTCATTTTTCTTGGTCTTCTTAGTTCCAAAATATAAGAATAGCTCCTTCCCAGTTACTTTCTATCAACTGACTTTTTATATAAAATGATAGTTTGGAATATTAGTATTACTGGATAAATAAATACTAGATAAATAAATAAATTACTAGATAAATAAATATTACTAGATTTTGCATCTTAGACTGAGGAGATTCCACATAGAAACTCCTTTCTGCAGATAGATAGTAAACAAAAAGAGAATTTGGAATCACAATACCATGTATGATCTGTAGATAACAATAGGACTAGGAGCAGGTAGAATTTTAATGGTAGCTATAAGAACTATTTCTCTCATCCAGAATTTCTGAGGCCCAATTCTATGACAAAAGCAATACATTGACTAAGAGGACTAATATGGGATCCAATTTAAAACTTAGAGAAAAAATAACTCTTGAAGACAAAAGTGTCCTTTCTTTCCTCATGTACCCAAACATTAATTTGTTTGCCCCCCCCCTCCTTACTTTGCATAAGCTTTTTCCAACAGAGCATTCCAAAACTCATTCATGGAGGTGGAAAAGGAGAAAACCAGGTCTCCATTGATGGTGGGCAGCAGGTCATCTATCACCACCTCGGTCCATTCTCCAAAATGCCAGAAACGGAAGCGAAATATCCCTGCATATTTATCTAGCTTCATAGGGTCCCATTCCTGTTCCTTGTGGTTTGGAATTGTCTGGAAAAAATAAGAACATCCCAGAAACTGTTCACCATACTACAACTAAATACTGAAGTTAGACTTGACTTATGATAAATCCAAATAACAACAGGTAGCGTATCAAATTCATGATGGTAGATTAGAAAGTTCTGGATCTACCATATTCCCCACAATTTCTCCCTCCATAGTTCAACTTTGCTGAGAATCAACATAGGGCATAAAGTGAAATCAGTTAGGGTTTATTTTCTCACAATTACTGTATAGACTAGGTCATAAAACCCTATTTATATCAAATATTTCTGGTTGCATTTTTAAAAGAAAAACAATTATGTATATGCTCCTTACCTACTCGCCATGGTTTCAAAAGTTTTAAAGGTCTGTTCTAAGGATTTCATATAAATTCATACATATAGATCTTCACACCAAAAAGTAGGTTTATGAAATTCTGATTTTATTTAGCTATTTACATTGGTTTTGGGGCTATTGACAATAATGCTTAGGTATTACTTCTGGCTCCATACTCTGGAAACATTTCTGGCCGTTCTCAATTGGAACAGGCTATGGAAGAATTTTACCTTTTGTATCATCTTTCTGACTCCAGAAATTTTCCTTTTATATTAAAATGACACATTAATCTTATAAAAATTTCCTAAGAAAACACTCTTTGTTCCAAATCAACACTTCTTTGATTTAAACTGTATCTAAATGTCAAAGGATTTCTGTGTACATAATCATTTATCAGAACATTCTAAAGGATCTTTTATCTTCGTCACCTTTATTACTATTCATTTGTTAGTGATTTCCTGATGTCTCATTTTCCTTTACTGAGTTAATATATCAATAAATACAGAAAAAAACAACATGTAGATCTACTGAGTCAAGGCACTTCAAGTGACAGAAGATTCATTACTATGTGTGACAAAACAAGTAGATTAAATGTGAATTTTAGGATCTAGATGGTAAAATTCTGTTAACTACTCTGCATTTGAGAAAAGTTGCATAATGTAGGGAAGTTGCCTACTTAATATCTCTGCCTGTCGCTAATAAACTATAGCTTATGAATTATCATTTTCTAAAGTCATTAAAGAAGATAGAAAAGTTGGAAACTCAGTGAAGTCCCTCCTATAGGAAAGAGAATGAATACCTTGGTCCAGTGAGACTCCTGAACAGCCAAGCAGGAAAAGGCAGAAACCATTGGCTTGTGCCCCAGTCTTCCTTGGATCAGTTGATGGTTACTAATGTTGCCCACGATAAGACGGGGATCATCACAGATGTCCTGTATATAAAATAATTAGTTATAAGTATTGAGGGGGTGTTTTCCAAGAACCACTGTGAGCTTAGTTAGGCAGGACAAGGTGAAGTTGAAATAGGACCAACTCTACTGTAGGTATGATCATGGAAAGATTGGGCTGGTAAGAGAAAGTAAAAAGCAGCAGTAATTCATTTTTGTTACTTTAGCCCCCAAACAAATGCTGTGAGAATTTGGGGAGAGAAATGGAAGGATTTCTAGGAAACAGCATGAGGGATGGAGATACTTAACATATATCACTGAGGTTTGAAAGAGTTTGCACCATGACAGTAAATTTTGTTGGTGGTGGTTTTGGGGTTTGAGTCATATCCTGTACTCAGGGATTACTTATGATTCTGTGTTCAGGGATGACTATTGGTGAACCAAGGGAGGGAATTGAGCTTGGAATGACTGCATGCGACCTCTATGGGCCATAGAAATGTATTTTTAACTTTTGTAAGGTTTTTTAAACTTTTTTTAAATGGTGATCTAGGGATCTAGGGCACTAAATTCAATCCTGATATTTTTGTCAAGATGAAATTTGCTGAAATAACTGTACTTGAAAGAGTACCTTAAGAAACACAGTTTAATGAAGATGAATATTAATAAACCTTTGCTATGAAAATGAGGATGCTTTATATACTAGTTATTTCCTAATATAAAGCAACTGTAACAACAGTATCTATAATCTTTGGATATATATGGAAGGTATTAATAGCTTATAGATTTCTTTGATACTCTCTACACAAGAGATATGCTGAGGGTAGCTGGAGATCAGGGGTGCTATTTGTATGTAGTATATTATGTATTTATCTCCAGTTAGCCATGTTTCTCCACTGTGAGTTTGATGATAAAGCACAAATAATATAATCACAACACCATGTGATGAAGGAACAGCAGAGAGATTTTTTTTGTTGGTGTTGAAGCCAGGATCTCATTAATGCAAAGCATGTGCTAGATTCTGAGCTACACCCTTGTTCTCCATTCAAAGTTTCATGGATTCCTAGAGGAAGGATCCCTAAAGTTTCTCTTGGAAGACAAAATGGATCCCCAAGAAGTGGCAAAGCATGAGTGGTGGAAACCTTTTTGTAAGACCAGAGTTAGCAACTGAAAAAATGGAGAGATCTAGAAGCATAACAAGAAAAGAGACATGCATGGGTAAAGAAATCACTGCCTACATAGCACTACTGTATATACTTGGGTACATAATTATCTTACTCAGTATCAGCTATGTGCACAGCTTAAAGGCAGGAAATACCAATGAAGTCTTGAGTAGACTTAGCAAACTGGAGGGAGGAGGCAGTTTGGCTAGTACCTTGACTTTTTGCTTACCCAGAAAAAATAAATCAGTCTCAAAGGAAAAGAAAATATAGACGTATATCCTTTGAAAAATTATCCAATAGAGACAGCTATATTTTTCTGGTTCTCAAACCTTTTTACTGGTTATAATTCCTTTTGATTAATGATCTGGTCTACAGAATCAAACATTCCATATATTCTTTAAAAGCCAAACTAACTCTGGAAAGGAGTATGCATTCTGGGCAGGGACAATTCCAAACTGAAGATTAATTATGCATTCTACTGCCAAACTGAGACAGTCAGGTGGTTTTGTTTGGTGTCATTTTAAAAAGATGCATGTCTAGTGTCCTAGCACTACTTTTCTTTGCCATAGAAGACAATTTCTAGCTTTTTTGAGTTGGACGCTGCTTTATTTTTTATTTATTGGACATAAAGTAGGCTGTTGAGTAAATTAGATCTTAATGTTCTTTCTCTTCTCAATGCATCTTTGTTTTTTATGATAAAATTAAACACCTTGTTCATATGTGTATCAGATATTAAAATGCCTTTGGTGCAAGATATAAGATAAAAATTATTTATTGGGTTTAGATAAAAAAATTAATAGTTTCTGGGCATGTAAAAACTATAAATTTAACACTATCTGTGAAATTGGTGTTCTTAGATCATTAAGAAAATTATTTGTTGATTTTAGGTATTAATGGCTGGGGTTATATTATGCCATTGAATTTTGAACCTACTTTCATGTCACAGCATTAATCTCGGATCAGCTGACACTTTTGGAATCTGATATTGTTAACTTTTGTTCAAGACATAAATGGGCAGAAATTATATATAAACAGTACTATAGTGGAAGAACTGACTCTTTTTTTGTAGCTATAAACAGAATTAATAATGGTATATGAATAATTATAATTTTAGAGAGATGAGTATGTATATGTATATATTTTGCAACATTTTTTCCATTTCCACTTTTCTATTTTTCATACATAGTGGATGTTATTTAAAATAGGTTTTAAAATATTGCAAGTTACTAGTTCATAGATTTCCAGAGTTTAAAAAAATTTAGGTATGATTTATACAATCTCTTATTTATACAAACGAGCAGATTCCTAAAAAAGAAGACAATTGCCACTAAAATATCTAGCTATTTAATAGGATACTTTAGTTAGATGTTCTTCAGAATTTTATAGAGGTATAAAAGGATGCTCAATATTTTAGATATTTATTTGCCTTTATGCTTATCAATAGCCATTATATATACATATATATGTTCATACCATGCAGTTATTTAGAGACACAGCTGTAACTACCTCATTTTGTCATACAGCTAGTATTTGTTCTACACTTCTTTAGAAATATACCATTCTTCCAAAACACATAAATCAAGCCACAACTTTTGGTTCCCAGCTAAATGTCACCAACAGTCTTTAATTGCTCAAATTCAATCTACGTAGGAATCAATCTCTTAAATATGCCAGCCCCATGATGCAAAAGATGTCATAAAAATGTTTAAGAAATCACATCTTGCATTGCTTAAAGTGAAATATTAGAAAACATCTAAGGAGGAAAGAATGATAAAAGGTGATGAGCCCACGCAACTATAAGAGGCAAAAAAATTTTAGGTGATATATTTGAAAACAATGAAAAAAAATTCTCGTGTTGACTCTTCAGTCCCCCACCCCCCTGATTTTAGAGAACCGAGTGTTTTCCTGTGAGGCCTATAAAGCCAGGCTGAAGAATGTTTTTCTGTAACTCAGAACTGAGATGCGCACTGCAGATGGGACATTTCAGCTTGAGCCCTGCTGAAGTCAGGAGTGAAGTTGGGGAGAGGTCACTGCTTACATATTCATATATTAGAGTAGCTTGGGAGAGTGGGAGATCCTGATCCACTAATAACTCCCAGCTGTGTTGGCATCGTCGACGTGATCCTTGATCCTATTAGTTAAGACAAAGAATTTTGTAGGGCGAAACCACACAAAAGAAGGAAGTTGAGCACAAGTAACTCCAGGAATGGTCTCCCACACAATCCCGTGCTCAAGCCAAAGTCTTCAGCAAATAAAGCAACTTCTTTAGCAATGTGTTCTCTTAGCTTAGCCCTGTCCTCAAATCCTTCCCCTCTCCAGAGACTAGTTCTAATCTAAGGAAAGTAAGAAGACAATTACAAGGCATGTAACCACAAGCCCTGTCGATAGCACTGGATCCGATTCTCTTAGTACGTACCGCAGTAAAATCAATAGCAACCGTGTCTTACAGAACCAATTCAGAGAGGACAAAGGCTTTTCTGATTGGAAGCCACAGAACATTGACATGGTTCTGACCACAAACATGGTCACACTCTAACTGAGATGGAATCCACAACTTCGTGTGAAGGCTCAGAGAGTGGTCCAGAACCTTGTTTTTGCCCCTAGTCCTCAGCATGTGGCTTTCTACAGTTATTCTGGCCCCACAATGGTCTCCCCTATAATTTATTAACTATCTGATAGCTAGCTATTGAACTGATTAATGAGAAAGAGTCTTTCATCCCAGGTCGTGTCTGTATTTTGCGTGGAAACTGGCATAGAAAATTTCATAGAATAGTACTCAATACGTGTTTCTTAAGTGCTTTCCCTTTAGACTAAATTAAAACTAAGCTCATCCTAGGCTCTCAAAATAAATTGTGGAAGGTTAATGGATGTAGAGCCTCAATCCAATGAGGATGAATGTGCTAACTTACTGCAAAGAAAATATCTGTTTTAGCAGAAGAGAAATTATTTTGTCTCCCCAAAACTACCACAGCATGGTAAAGCAAAAGTTAATGTGGACTACATCTTATCTGGATATAATTCCACCTACTTAACAGTTTTACTTGTGATAATTCTTACCTTTCCTCACGATCCCGTTTTCTCATCAGTAAAATGGACATAGTTCCTGCCTGCCATCATTTTTTAAGATATAGAAAATCACAGAAAAGTACTGCATACTTTGCCAAACTATCATACAAAAACAGGATGAAGTGGCATGTAAAGAGAGAAACCTCTAAACTCAGTGCCTATGTCCATATTAAACATGTCATGCATACAGATACATGTTCCCCATTCATGCTGTATTCTGGAAGGGGCATTTGCCGCTGAAGGGATGAATATTATCATGATTATTAATTTTTCCCTTTGACTGGTAATTCATCTCAATTTAAATCAACAGAACTTGAAAGTTGCAGACAAAGGAACTGAAGTCAAGACAAAGAAGGAAGCATGAGACAGGAAGTTTTATTTTTTTTTTTGTGGTTCATATTTAAGGAATGGTTGGTTGGCTTGCAATTCAGGTTCATGTTAGTTTGCAATTATATCACAAATCAGATTTCTCCCACCTCCTCCAGGACCTTCATCTATCCTATCTTCTGCATTTTAAACTCTTCTTTATGCTCTACTATATATTCAATTGGCTCATTAGCCTACTAATAGAATCCTTTCAGGTCTGTGTCAATTTAAAAAATGCATCCCTAAATTCTGTCTCCTTAAAAAAGCTACTTTTGACCCATATATCTTACCTACTTTATGTTTAAAAATCAGAAGAGTGGCATTCTTCTATCAACATATCTTTGTAAAAATGGAACCCAGATAATATTTCCCCATTTTATTCATGCATTTCTAAAATGGTGGTGAAGTATGCTCACGTTTTCTAGATTTTTCAGGTCAATAATCTACAGCCTTATCAACAACTTTATTATAATGAGAACTTATCCAAGTTGCATATTTTCAAGACCTCATCTTGCTTTATGGACATCAACACTGAGATACAGGCTTTTACACAGGGAACCAGAGTCCTGAGGCAATTGATGTTTGGTGACACTACCTGCCAACAAGCTATATAATCTGAACTTGGTACGCCTAAATGTCTGTTATGAACAACTTTATTAATTATGATGGCTTAATAAAAAGTTTCAATGAGAAAACATAACTCCATTCAGAAACTAAAATTGCATATTTAACCAATAAAAAGTGAATTTCTGCTAATTAAAAAGTTAAGTTCAGGGGACGGAGAAATAACATGGAGTTGCATGCAGAAGGACAGTGGTTCAAATTCTGGCATCCCATATGGTCCCCCATGTCTGTGTGGAGCGATTTCTGAGAGTAGAGCCAGGAGTAACCCCCGAATGCTTCCGTGTGTGACCCAAAAACCAAAAAAAAAGTTAAGTTTAAGGGACTAGACTAGAGCAATTGCACAGTGAGTAGGGCTTTTGCCAAATATGCAGCTGACCGGAGTTCAATCCCTGGCATTCCATGTGGTCCTCTGAGCCTGCCAAGAATAATTTCTTAGCACAGCAGGAGTAATCCCTAAGCACCACTGGGTGTGGCCCAAAAAGGGGAAAAAAGAGAAAAGATAACTTTAAGTTTCTTATTGAGGTGGGTCCATAATAATATAAAGAAAAGTACATTAGGATAATAAAATATTCAGTGGAGGGTGGAAAAAAACTGGGGACACTGGTGGTAAGAAATGTGCACTAGTGAAGGGAGCTAGTGAACTAATACACTAGTGAACTTTTTTAATGTATCTCATGATGATAGAATTAAATATTTATATAAAAACGAAACCAACTTCAGGGGGGCTGAAGAGATAGGACAACAAGTAGGGTGCTTGCTATGAAGGAAGACAACCTGGGGTCACTCTCCGGCACTGCCTATGGTTCCTCAAATAAGCCAGAAATGGCTACTGAGCACAGAGTCAGGAGTAATCCCCAAGCAGAGGTAGATGTGATCCTAAACCACAAGGACGAAAGATAAAGAAAAAACTGTCCAGTTTATTATTAATATTCAAGAATTCTTATTTTTTTTTGGTTTTTGGTTTTTGGGTCACACCCGGCAGCACTCAGGGGTTACTCCTGGCTCCATGCTCAGAAATTGCTCCTGGCAGGCACGGGGGACCATATGGGGCACCGGGATTCGAACCGATGACCTTTTGCATGAAAGGCAAACGCCTTACCTCCATGCTATCTCCCGGGCCCCAAGAATTCTTATTTTATAACAGTCCTCCTTAGTATGTCTACCTGGTCATCCACTTCGAAAAGGAGTAAAAGATGAATATTCTTCTATAGTTATACCCTCCAAAAATACCAAGGTTATGGTTTATTGCCTAAACCCCATAATCCTATTATTTAATGTACTGAGCTCCTTCAGAGAATAAGCTTTGAAGATGGTCATGAGACTTTGTTTTAGAAAAACAGTACTGACATGTTCCAGAAAAACAATCAATAGGTGGCAAACAACCCAAATTCTATTTTGTCCCAATTTACTAGCTGTGGGATGATGCAGGTGATGATATCCAAGGAACAGAAAAGAGCTTCCATTACCAAACACAAAATACAGTTTTTTCCTATAGAATTAATTTAATATTTGCTCACCATATAAGGAGATTTTCCTGCTCATAATCTGAAAGTATCTTGACATTATTCTGAGAACTCGGTAAAGAGACAAAATATTTTTATTGGGTAGAGCAACAATATTGTCCTGCCTACACTGGATCCAGTTTTGACTCCTGGCACCCCAAACAATTCTCCAAACACTGCCAGAATGATTCTTGAGTGAAGATAGAGGAGTAGCCCTGAGCATAATGGGGTGTTGTCCGCCCCCCTCAAAAAAAGAAAGAGCACAATTGCTTCCTGAGTTATCACATTATTCAAGTGAAATTCTAGAAGCAAAGAAATTGGTGGATTTATTTGACTTTCTTTGTTTAAATGGCCAAATCTGACTTAGTGTGATGAAAATTCAAGACTTCTCATGCAAGACTCAGACTCATAAATCTATGAAACTCCATTTTGAAGTTCTTTTCTAATTGTTTTATCCAGATGGGGAAAAGATTATGTTCTGGGGAAATGTTCCATGAAAAGTTAGAATGAAAGGGATCAAGAAGGAGATAGTGAGCAACAGAAATTACCTGAGGTCGTTTCCAAACCACCTTCCCAGGAAGCAATCTGTTGTAGAACAGTGAATCATTCTCAGGCAGAAAAGTTGTGTCACAGAAAAGTCGTCCATCTTTGATGCATTCTTGCTTCAGTTCTTGGTATTTCTGGTTTTTGAAGAGCTTCAGAGGAGGACCCATAGTGGTGAACTAAATCTATAAGGAGAAAACTACTGTCATTGGAGAAAGAAATTCTCATGTTCTTTAGAGGATTACTTGAGATTAGGCATATGGTAAGCATCCTAGTGACTGATTCTCAGAATTGAGAATTTTCAAAGTATCTATAAAAGAAAAGTCACCGTTTTCAGAGAAAGTAGGTCCTTGACTCTGCAATTAATTAGTTTGGAGCTATGGATAAAATATATAAATCATTTCAATATCAAAATTACTTCGTCTATCAAATGGGGTAAAGTGGACTTTAACAACCATATAGGAAAAATAGAAATGCTCAGGTTACCAGTTAAATAGGAATCATTATGATTGAAAAGGAAATTGTTCGTTTTAGAACAAGGAGGCGCTCATGGTAAAGAACAATTCTAAATTTAAAGGAAAAAAGAAAACTAGCTTTGCTATGTTTGGAATAAATTAATTGTGAAGGGTCACACACTTTGTATTTAAAAATCTTTTTACACAATAATCCTTTCTTTTTATTATTGAAAGAGTTTGCATTTTTATGACTGCAGAGGAAAGCTAATGCAAGAAGCAAAGTTTAGCAGATGATCTCCAAAGACAAGCAAAGACAGGACGATATGCTTTTCTTCTTAAAAGGCAGACTTCTACGTTCATTTATACTCATTTGGACTGTGGATTCACTATTACTTGAATTTCTTAAAGAAATACTCATGCTTATATGGAGAAATAATATAGGAGCTCTTCAAACATTGTCTATAGGAGTGCCCTTCAAACAAAAGTCATTAAGAACTTTTTTTAAATGAGGAAATTTAAACTACAAATTTCATTTTAAATTTCTTTATGATCATAATAGGACTTTCAAAGCGTTTGCTTGAGTCACAAAGATGGGTTCATAATGATTTTTTTTTGTTTTTTTTCGGGCCACACCCATTTGATGCTCAGGGGTTACTCCTGGCTAAGTGCTCAGAAATTGCCCCTGGCTTGGGGGAACCATATGGGACGCGGGGGATCGAACCGCGGTCCTTCCTTGGCTAGCTAGCACTCGCAAGGCAGACACCTTGCCTCTAGCGCCACCTCGCCGGCCCCTCATAATGATTTTTAACAATTCTGCCTTATAGTAATATAAATAATTCGTGAAGTTGACAAGATGTCTGTATTCTATGATTATATAAATCTCAAAACAAAACAAAAACATGTAAAGTTAGCATATCAACTGTAAAACAGATAAAATTGACATACAGAGGGGGCAGAAAGATAGCTGACCCAAGACAGATGGTGTTTGCATCCCAGCAACCCACATGGACCCTGGAGCCTGCCAGGAGCTATTTCTGAATGCAGAGCCAGGAATTGCCCCTGAGTGCGGCCAGGTGTGACACACATACACAAAATAAAAAGTGAAAGAAATGAGACGTTAATACTTTAAAGAACATCTATTTTGAAAACAAAGCTCAAAGCGCAGTTAATGAATACAGTTTCTATTTTTATCAGAAATGTTATATTAGTCAGAAGTTTTTATTCTTGTTTCCTCTTGTCATTTTAGTACCTACACGTAAATGCTTTTAGGACTAGTAAGAAAAATCTCTGCATTTGAAGAACAATAAAATTTATATGCATGGGGCCAGAGAGATAGCACAGGGCTAAGTTGCTTGTTCGCCTTGCGTATAGCTGGCTTTTTTTTTTAATCCCTAACATCACATATGGTCCCTTCATCCAGACAGAAGTGATTTTGAGGCATAGAGAGAGAAGTAAGCCCTTAGCCCCTCTGGGTTCAGCCCAACCTGTCCCCCCTCAATATACACAAATTAAATCTAATATTATTTACAACTTATACAAAAATATATTATTTCTCTTAACATAAGGATTAAAATGCTGAAGGTAGGCACAGTTTTCCAGAATGTTTTCAAATTAAAGAGACCATTGCGGGAGAGATAGCACAGAGGTAAGGTGTTTGCCTTGCATGCAGCTGACCCACGACTGAACTGGGTTCACTTCCTGGCATTCAATATGGTCCCCCGAGCCTGCCAGGAGCGATTTCTGAGCACAGAGCCAGGAGCAACCCCTGAGCGCTGCCGGGTGTGCCCCCCCCAAAAAACCAAATAAAGGGACCCTTTACATTACCAGGTTTCAATCAGTTTATGTGTTTTAAATGTGCTAGTGTATTCCATTCTATTTTTAAATCATTGATTATATCAGTAATAATTTCACATCATGTAGCACCAGAGCCAAATCTGAATACTTGCCCAGGCTCCTTTGTGGACATGTTAAAAATGGACTTTAATTTTTAAGTGTGGTCAAACTTATAACAAACACTAACATGCCTCTAACATTTTCCTGGAAGATTGGGGACTAAAAATGGGGGACAGTCTGTGTCAATTAGCCAGAATCTCCTAGTGATCCTTTGGATAAGAAAGGCAATGTGTTTTGCTCGGGAAGTCTACCCATGCTTATCAGACTATTTTCTCCTCAAAAACATCAGTGAGAAAGAAAATTAGGGTTGATTTCTTTTTCATATTTTACTTTCAAGTTTTATGGTTACAAAATTGTCCGTGAATTTCACTATGACAATGATAGAAATAATACTGGACAAAAATTGGGTGCTGAAAGGAGGTAAAGTGATGTACACACTTCAGTTACAATATTACAAACCCCAAGGTCTAAAAGGGGAAAGATAATGGGAAGTTTGAGAGGGAGTGAAAGAGAGAGAGAGAGAGAGATCAGGGCTGATTTTTAATAGCGAATGTAATTCAGCAAACTCAGAAGCAAAATGTACAGATACTATGGAAAGATCAAGCCTTTTATGGGTGAGGTTATCTGTTCTTTGGGGACAGAGAGTAAATAATAAATGGGTTATCAGCCTGAATTCTGATACTATTTTAATTACAGTAAAATTAAAGTCCCTGTCCCATTGGACTTGATGAGCAGAATTTTACCTGAATTTCTGACTAAGTAT
>PVKC010027096.1:0-15911 GCA_004027635.1 Crocidura indochinensis
TCTTTCTTTCTTTCTTTCTTTCTTTCTTTCTTTCTTTCTTTCTTCCTTCCTTCCTTTCTTTCTTTCCTTTCTTTCTTTCTTTCTTTCTTTCTTTCTTTCTTTCTTTCTTTCTTTCTTTCTTTCTTTCTTTCTTTCTTTCTTTCTTTCTTTCTCTCTTTCTCTCTTTCTTTCTTTCTTCTTTTCTTTCATTCATTCATTCATTCATTCATTCTTTCTTTCTTTCTTTCTTTCTTCTTTTCTTACTGTCTTCTTTTTTCAATTGTTCTTTTCTTTCTTCTCTTTCTTTCATCTGTTTCTTTTTTCTTTATTTATTCTTTCTTTCCTTCTTTCTTTCATTCAGTGTCTATTTCTTTCTTTCTTTATTTTCTTTTTCCTTTTTTTTTCTTTTTCTCCCCCCCCCCATACCCAATACCCAGTGGTTCTTAAAGGACCTGAGCTCAGAGATACCTCCAGGCAGTACTCATGTAACCACACAGAGTGCTGAGGATTAAACCTTGAATTGGTTCAATGCAAGGAAAGTTTATTTTTACTCACTGCATTAACTATATTTCTCCCACCTTCTTTTCTGATATTCACTTATAATAGACTCTTATCTTTATTTTTCAACTTAATTTATATGTTTTCTATACATACCTCATATAAATGAAACCATATATTGGTTGATTTTTTTTCTTTCTGTCTTTAAGCATAAAAGGTACTTAGCCCATTCATATTCTTACCAATAGTTGATGTTCATCTTTTAAAATTTTTATGGCTAAATCATACTCTACTAAGTCTATATTTTTACTTTATGTTTTACTTCTACTTAATTAAGTTATCAATTATGGCATTAATTTTTGAAATTTTACACTTACAAGAGTAATATTCACTTAAGTTTTACATTTTAAAAGTGCTAGAACAATAATACAGTCTGTAGGATTCTTACCTTGCATTTGGTTAACCAGGTTTTAAACTCTAGTATCCTATATATTGTTTCGCAAGCCTTCCAGGAGATATCCTTGAGTGCAAAACCAGGAGCAATTACTGACATTTCCATTCATGACTCCCAAATAAAGGAAAATGAAAATGTTTTATTTTTTATTAAAATGTAATTGCATAGGAACATATATATTGGTGTCAGGTAGAATCATAAATCAACAGGTGTGTCTATATTTCCCCTATTTATGCTAAATACTTTTCTTTATCTATCTGGTGAACATTAATTCTTCTTGTAGTACAAAAGTTTACTATCATACATAGTCAGGAAAGGTTAAGTGGACAATGTAAAATTTTATTTTAATTTAATATTTTTGAGGACTCTCCACACTTGCTTTCCATAATAACTATGCAGATTTATATTCCTACCAACAATATATTAGAGTTATCTTCTCTCCACATTCTCAACTACTCACAGGCATGACATTGAATTAGTGTTTTATTTTAATATTCATTTCCATACAAATAAGAGCTAGTAAACTATTTTTATGTGCCTATATGTCATCTGCATATATTCTTGGAAGAGTGTTAATGCAAATTCTCTGCCAAATTTTATTTTCGGTTCTGCAAGATTCTTTCAATGTTAACTTAAATGTAGTTCTTCTTAGGTTGTTTTTCTCTTCTTCCCCTGGCCATACGGGTGAGCTCTGCGTCATCTGGAAATAAGGGTACCTGGTGCTTAGTGTTTGAAGAACTGAGACAGTCTGCTGACTGATAATCGACAGTCTAGACTACCAAATAATGGTAAATAGTATTTTTATTTTGTGCCTTCAGGTATTTATAATCTATTGGCCATGTGATCAGGCCTATAAGGCTGTCTGATAAGGTTTTTCAAATGGGGAATTAAATATTATATAAGAATGTAATATTTCAGGGTGGCAGCAGAAATAGAGAAGCAGATTCTACTTGCTACCATGGGGAAGATCAAAGAAGAAATGCTGTCTCTAAGGCTTTTACAAACTTCTGTGTGAGACCAGTCTGACCATCATCTTGGAGTCAGTGGGCACATACATGCTAAGCCCATATCACATCAGTTTCCTGTTCCAAGGCTTTTGCCCTACTTCTGGAGCATTCTCACAGGCTGCCTCTCATACTGGGCTGGGTTATGCAGGCATTCCAACAGAGTCCAAAAGAGTATCTCTAAGACAAATGCTGTCCAGGATTATATATGCAATCTTTGATTCTGTGTATTTTATACTTTCAAATCTTTTTTTAAAATATTTTTTATTTATTGATGAAAATGCATAACATATTTGACATAACTGATCATAATACAATTGTTTCAGGAAGACCAAAAACAGCATGATTAGAAAAAGAAGAAAGAGGTGCCCGGGAGATAGCAAGGAGGTAAGGCGTTTGCCTTTTATGCAAAAGGTCATCGGTTCGAATCCCGGTGCCCCATATTATGGTCCCCTGTGCCTGCCAGGAGCAATTTCTGAGCATGGAGCCAGGAGTAACCCCTGAGCACTGCCGGGTGTGACCCAACCCCCCCCCCAAAAAAAAGAAGAAATAAATAGAAAATTGAGAGAAAAACGAAAGAGATAGGAGAGAAAGAAAATATTCAGTAACAAGTACATTTTAGAAAATTATTGAATCACCAATGAACTCATTAAAGCACTAGCAGAAAGTTTAGTAAGCTCTTATTTTTTTTTAAAGGATGAGAGTTTAAAAAAATACAGTAAAAACGGTGTGGGTGACAATTGTTCTTTGCATAAAATGGGAGAAATGGAAGGGAAAAGTCTTGGCCTAAGTAAAAGAAGACTTTACCTCTGAAATTTTCTGACATAAGACCAACTCAGGGCTCCTCCAGGATACTAGGCATTCCAACCCCTGAATCATTCTCTGTGGTTCTGGTAAAATTTTTTTGCAGATTCGTTTTTGGTGACAGGTTTCTGTAGTTAAAGATTCTGGTTTCTGTGCATCTTCTTCATCAAAGTAAGTATGATGTTGAGCATTCTCTAGTTTCACCTCACCATTAGCGGACAATGAGGAGAGCCCTGCCCTGCAAGTAGGTTGTTGTTGTTGCTAAGTCATCTGGTTGTTAAGAGAACCCTCTTTGGAGTAAGTCCATGCCAGGGCAGAGGTAGGTTATTACTTGGTAGAGGTTTGCTTCCTTGTGATGTTTTACACACATGTGGAAGTTTCTGTAGATGGTGTCCGTGGTTCTTAGCCAAGCCATTGTCACCATGTTCCCGGTGTAAAGTCCCCACTGCATTACAAAATTTGTGTTCCCATCTCTATTAGATAAGAACTTTTTTTTTTCATATGTGTCATTTTAATGTGCTTATGCGAAAGGGGGACAATGCACAAGTAATTATTGGTGCATATGGGGGCCAAAGGAACAAGTCGAACAATCCGGTAACTTGGCTCTAATATGAATTCTAAACAGAGAGGCTCTTCTGACAGAATTGCCTATTCAAATCTTATATTAAAGTTTTTAACGCATCTTGATTTTTTCCAATTTTTATTTTTATTTGATTTATCATCGATCCATAATATCCTGGAACTTTGTTTACTTAATTTTGCACCATTTTATCTTTGTGCATGATGTTATATTGATTTTTTCATCTCTAACATATGACTGCCCACTTATTCAATGTCACTTGTTAACAGACTGTCAAAAGTCATTTTTGTATTTTAGTAAATTAGATTCATTTAATTTTTGTTTATGAATTTTGTTTGATGCTTGTGTTTTGTTTATTATCACTGAGTATAGTATGAAACATTCATGTTCTTTTTTTCTTAGGAACTTTTATTTTCTGTTATGCTTTTTTGTATCTTAAAATACATTTAATGATTTTGTTCTTTCTGAGTAGAATACAATTTGGATTTTGATAGATATAGCATTTAATTTGTATGTCAACTCTAAATAATATTGCCACTTTAACAATATTGCTTCTTTCATTCCATTAGCTTGAAATCTATTTTATTATTTTGTCTATGTATACAAGGCTTTTATTTAGTTTAATTTATTCCAAAGTATTTCATTCATTTTGATATGAATGTGGGGAGTTTATTGCATTGATTTTTATTTCTGATTGTTCTTTTTATGTGGAAACAAGCATACTGTATATTTATTTTGTAGTCTGCCATTTTACTGTATCCATTTTTAAATCATAACATTTTATTGGAGTTTTGGAATATTGTATATTATCATTGTCATCTATAGTAACTGATGTTTACTTCTGTCTCAATTTGAATTTCATATATATATATATATATTTCTGTCTTATTCTTCTTGATAAGGATTCAAGTACTATATTGAACATTTGTAATGATTGTGGGTTTCCCATTCATATTTCTATTCATACAATAAAATATTTTGATACTCAAAATATATAGTATTTTGTCTTCTTACATATGGATTTGGTCCATTGGACTATTCATTATTAATTTTATTGTGTCTAATTGTGTTATTTAAATGCCTTTTATTTAAAGGCTTTGTCACTCATAAGAAAGTTGGAGCTTTTAACTTTTTTAAATTGAAATTTCATATGATTTTTGTCAATTGTTTTTCTTGATATGATGAATCATGTTTAATGATTTGTGTAATCTGAACCATATTTACATCTCTGAGATAAACCCACCTCGGATTTCTTTTTGTGTTTCTTTTGTTTTGCTGTAATTTTGTTTCTTTTTCATCAAAAAATTGGAATTCACTTGGTCCTTTTTTTCTTGAAGCCCTTTCTTATTCAGATTCTGAGTAAAATTGATTCCATTAAATGTGTTTGAAAGTTTTTTCTCCATTTTACCTTGTCTTAACAATGTTAGAACAGATATTGATTCTCCTTTTAGTGTTCTGCTACATATATATATATGTATATACATATATATATATGTATATATATATATGTGTATATATATATACATATATATATATATATATATATATACTAGTAAAGCCCTTTGGACTTCTGCTTTTGTTTGGTGGGGTAGCTTTATATTACTTTTTTTTTTTGTGGTTTTTGGGTCACACCCGGCAGTGCTCAGGGGTTACTCCTGGCTCCATGCTCAGAAATTGCTCCTGGCAGGCACGGGGGACCATATGGGGCACCGGGATTCGAACCGATGACCTTTTGCATGAAAGGCAAACGCCTTACCTCCATGCTATCTCCTGGGCCCCTATATTACTATTTTAATGTTGTTATCAGCAATGGCTCTGTTCAGGTTTTCTACAGGTTTCCTTCTTTCTTATTCTTTTTGGAAGTATGTGTTTTAAGCACTTATATATATATATATATATATTTTTCTATGAGTCTGTTTCATAATGCTCTCTATATTTGCATTGACATAGAATATATATGATATGTCAAAGGATATTTACATATCCTTTATTTTTGATTTTCTGTTTTCTTTTTTAGTGAGTTTGGTTAAATATTTTTCTGTTTTAGTCATCATTTTCTTTAATAAGGATATACAGATCTTTGCTATTCTTCCAACTTTCTCACATATTTGTGAGAAATAGAAACACATTTTTTCATGTGTTTGAAAACATGCCAACATATAAAAACTGCTTCAGTGACAGTTCAAATCCTTGTGTGACTTTAAGTAGTTTTTATATTTAAAAAAAAGTATTGAATCATAATTTTGTTGAAGTGGGACATTCAAGACATGTGAAAAATATTTCTCTAAATTTAGTTTTTTTTTTTTGTGGTTTTTGGGTCGCACCCGGCAATGCTCAGGGGTTACTTTTGGCTCCATTCTCAGAAATTGCTCCTGGCAGGCACCGGGGACCATATTGGGCACTGGGATTTGAACCGATGACCTTTTGCATGAAAGGCAAACGCCTTACCTCTATGCTATGTCCTGGGCCCCAAATTTAGGTTTTTTTTTTGTTTTTTTTTTTTAAATTTAGGTTTTTTTAAGTTCGTCTCAATCATCTGAAGCCTCTAACTCTGTGACTGAATACAATAGTAGTAGAAATTAATTTTGGAGTGTTTCTGTGATGTCATTCATTTACTGTAAAAACATTTAACAAAGGTAATATATGCTTCTTAGTTGTCATATTTCAATGTGATCTAGAGCACAGTGCATGAGTAATCAAATAAAATTATCTTCATAGAAAGGAACTTTGAAAGCCTGTGTAGTGAATTCCATTTGTGTTTTCAAAGATACTAATATTTTTTAAGACATTTTGATTTACAACGTTATTTAGAATTGAGTGTTAAGCAAACCATGTATCAGCAGCAGTCTTACTACCAGTGTCAACCTCCCTCCACAAATGTCTTCAGGTCTGTTCCTAATATACTACCTCCCAACCTGCCTCCTTGACAGGTATTTTTTCAATTTGGCTGCTATGTTGCTATGTTTGGGGTTCCTTATTTGGTTTATATACACCACTCTATGACATTAATGTACCTGAGATCCTTGAACCCTATCCTCTCTCCCCGTCACTTCCAATCTGCTGCTTCTTGTTACCTCCCTTGATTTCTTTCCCTCTCTCTATATCCTTCTTTATATAACTAGGGTCAAGGTTGATCAGATATAATTTGATTTTGTCCAATTATTCTATATATCATTGATAAGTGAGACTACCTTTCAATGCAAGTACTCATTCCATTCACCTGTCGGACTTTATATTGTCTTTTTTGATTTCCATATTATACCTTTTTTCTTGTTGGGTTTTTGTTCATTCAGTTGTGTACAGGAAACTTGCTCCTAATTCTGCATTCTAGTATCAATTCTCAGTGTTTCTGCAGGCCCATATATGGTACTGGGGATCAAATGCAAGTCAGTCATCTGCATCGTACCCACTCTGCTACTTCTCTTGTATTTGATGCTTTCATTTTTATAGTTTTCTTTTCTATACTGATATTTTTGGTTCTACTTGTTTGGTTTTTGAAACATAATGTGCTCCAGGCTTACTTCTGTTGGTGCTCTGGAAACCATTTTAGGAACCAGACATTGAAGCTAAGTAAGGATGTGCAAACAAAGTACCCTATGGTGTACGATTATCATTCTGACTCTCTCATTTCTTAAAGTAATATTCCATAGATTTAGTTATGTGTAATTCTATAGGATATCTGTACTCTGGTTTTCAGGGAGCAATTCAGATTTTGCTTATCATTTCTTGCCTGTATAGATTGGCCAGTGCTCAGAGTCCACCAGGGTCACATCTGGCAATACTTGGAAATCTATGTGCTGTCAGAGATTGAACCTAGGCATGTAGTTTTTTGTTTGTTTGTTTGTTTGTTTGTTTGTTTTTTAATTTTTATTGTGACTGAAGTTCATTACACAGAATTATTTACGGTACATAGTGACAATGAGTGAAGGGCATTCCCACCACCAATGTTGTCCTCCCTCCACTCCTGTTCCCAGCATGTCTCCCATATCTCCCTCCTTTGCTCTCCCCCTCTCCCCTCACAGAATACTAGTGTAACTGGTCTCCACTTAGCAGCTTGTTGTGGGTCAGGTATCTATTCTGTTTGGTGTTCCAGACTGATCATTTTTTATTTACACTGCATGGTCATATGACTGGCCCTGGTAACATCCTTTTCTCCCCTCAATTTGTGAGTCTGAATACTTCAAGTTGTGCTATTCTGTTTGAGATAAAACATATAAGGCATATACTCTATTTCTTGAACTATATCCTGACATTTATTTCAGTTCCTTCAGGTAAAAAGTTAAAGATATTGATATGAGTCTATATTACAAGAAATGTTCCTCTATATTATTTTTTTGTACATGACTCAGGATCTAATAAGTTATCTTGGTTTTATTGTTCTCAAGATAATTTTTCTCATATGTCATAACTGATTTCAAAGATTGTTCAGAAATGTTTTTTGGTATGTACAAGTTTGAGGTTTTTCCCGATCTCTTTTTTATTATTGCTTTCTAGTCTCATAAAATTGATTGGAATATGTGTTTTATATAATTTCAGTATTTAGATAGTTGTTAAAAATCCTTTTATCCCAATATATGTTTTTTATTATTTTTTATATCTGCAAGGTAAATGCATATTTATTTCTTTTGGAAATCAATAATTCTGTATATATGAAGTCCATCTCATCAATTTTTAATAGATATATTTTCTTTATATTTTTTGTTTGTTTTGTGATCACACTGGAGTATTCAGGGCTACTAACAAATCTGTGTTCATGGTTCACTCTTAGCAATTCTTCAGAGATTGAGTGGTGCCAAGATAAAATTCAAGTTTTTTGCATGAAATGAACTGGCTTACTTCTTTGAGATAACTCTCTGACGCACTTTTTTAAGTTTTTGTGTTTGAATAAATGTCTTCTGTTACAACTAGCTTGTTGGGAGTACATCAAACTGTTGTGTTGCTATAAATGTCACTGGAGTTTTATTAATAATTGTTTTATATAAATTGATGTCACTTTGTATGATACATTTAGTTTATTGATGTTCATTTTATCCTGATGAAATGACTACTTTATTAAGATATTGGATTGAAATTTATTTTATTTAGTATGAGAATTTAGTTACTGCCCATTGATCTGTCTTGACTTACTTTCACTCTACATCTTTGTTTGTCTTTATTATAATGTGTAAATTTAGAAGGAATAGTAAAATTGAATCATACATTTTTATTATTCATTCGTATAAATTGATTGGCTACTTCAGACTTTTAAAGATTAGGATGATTATTGATATCAGGGGCTTAATTTCTGGTTATCTATATAGTTTTATGATTGTTTTATGGTTATTTATTTCTCTTTTCAGTAATTAATTTTTCCTGGGGATTTTCTATATTTTTTTCTAAAATCCTCTTCTCCATATTTTGTGTGAAGCTATGTTTTGTTTGTGTTCTAGCTTTCAATTTGTGATTCTGTTCTTGTTTTACTTTTATAAGATTTGTTTTCTCATAATTACTATTCATGCTTCTGGTACATGATTTTTCTGGGATTATATTTATTTTTATTTTCATAGGGAAGACTTTCTCTCATGATGGTAGAACAATTATGGTAGTGATAAACTATTATTTTCTGTTTTTCTGATGGTGCTCATGGGACCATATAAGATGCCAGGAATCGGGGTCAGCGAAGTGGCGCTAGAGGTAAGGTGTCTGCCTTGCAAACACTAGCCAAAAAGACCCCGGTTCAATCCCCCGGTGTCCCATCTGGTCCCCCCAAGCCAGGGACAATTTCTGAGTACTTAGCTATGAGTAACCCCTGAGCATCAAACATATGTGGCCCGAAAAAGAACAAAACAAAACAAAAAAAGATGCCAGGGATCAAACCCAGATCAGCTGTGTGCAAGGTAAATGTTCTACCTTCTACTATATTTCAGTTCTCAAAAACTGGTGATTTTATATCAGAATTGTATACTAATTTTGCTCTTAGGAATATACTTTAGTGGGAATTTTTATCATTTAGTAATGTGAATGTTATCACACTGCTTTTTAGCTTATAGGATTTATACTATAAAATTTGACTAAAGTTTGATAGAAATAAATGTTTTTCATTTGTATTTTTCTTCAGTGACTATTATCATTAAAATTTTATATACTTCTTTTCTGTAAGATTCAGCTAACTTATACTTTCCTCATTAGATTAAATTTTATTTAATCAGCCCTTCAGATCTAGCACATCTGTAATCCACATGACACATGTTCAGGGTGGAAGATGCCCCTGTATTTAAAAAAACTATGATTCTTATCTCTAGTAGATAAGAACTTGTTTCTGTCCATAAAATTTCTCCCTTTTTTAGTATGCCTTTGCAAGAAAGAAATGGTGCAATGTTGTATTACTGGTGCATTTGGGGGTAAGAATGTCAGGCGACACAGTCTCTGTCCCTGATTTTGATCTGAGCTTTTATCCCAGGCAAGACTTTTTATAGTTTTTTTTTTTTGTACCAAGAAGAACCAAAAACAAGTAAATTTAAAGAGTATATATATAATGGAAATATATAAAAATAAATTTATGGGACCAGAGCAGTGGCGCTATAGGTAGGGCATCTGTCTTGCAAGTGCTAGCCTAGGAGGGACCTCTGTTCGATTCCACGATGTCCCATGTGGTCCCTCCAAGCCAGGAGCGATTTCTGAGTGCATAGCCAGGAGTAACCCCTGAGCATCAACTGGTATGGCCCAAAAATAAAAAATAAAAATAAATAAATAAACTTACAAAAAGTAATTTAATAAAATGAAGTGATGTAAGAGGCTACCTTATATTTGGTAACAGACTCAGATGTATTATTACAGAGGTATTAAACATATAAAGGAAATATAGGCTTCCCCATTGTCTTTTGACAAATTCTTGTGGGGGATGAAATCTAGGGCACAGTTTCATCACACACCCTGGTCTTGTTGAATTTGATACATGATTTGTAGCAGAAAGGGATCAGGTAGAGTCTTTGTGCTGGGGGGTCCTTGGCTGAATACAGTATCGTGCAACAGTCCATATTTGGGAAGGGGATGAGAAAAGGGCCACACAGCATGAGTCAGTGGGAATATTGGTTGTAGTTTCTTGCCGAAGCATGACATGTGGGGTTGAGAGGGTGTCCTTTTGCTTTGGGAACTGGGTGATGTCTTATTGGGGCAGGAAGTTGATCTTGTTACCTAATGAGTTAAGAACTGAGGGTAAAGAAAGTTAAATAAGGATGGTCATCGGATCATGATGGGGGGGGGTAAAGGATAGGAGGATTTCTGAAGGGGTGGAGGGATAGTATATAGGAGGCTATATACACTTTCGGTATGAATTGTTTACAAGTTGGGTTTGGTACTCAGAGGAGAGTTCACTGTCTATAACCCATGCCCACATAAATACAGGTATTAGTGCTCTATTCTTAACTTGTTGTTAGGGACCTGACCCTCATAGGATGGGTCTGAGCTCTTAAGCCCTAGAGCCCAAACATAGAAGGGACACAGTGCCTTGCAACAGCACCAGGAATCAAACTAACCCTGGGAAATATCGAATACCTGCCTACCACCATTTTGCACCAGTTTTGAGATGACATCCTGACAACGAGGAAACGGCAACTACTTGATCTAAGAGCAGGTTATCCTGTATAACCACTTAATGGTAAGATTAAATCAGAAGACAAGGCATCCTTTGATGTGTGCAAAAACCAAGATTGCTAACTACAGAAGACTGACTTTGACAACTATGACTGGGAATGGGACCAAAAAGAAACACCCTACCCTGGGCTTCGACATAGGATTTGTACAATACCCAAGATCTCTAATTCCAGAGGTCTGACTTTAACAATTGCGACAGAGCAGATCTTCCGGAAACATAATGAAAGACTACCCTAGGCTTCGTCCTAGGATCTGTGCAAAAACCAAGACCACCAGTTACAGAAGACTGATTACAACAACAGTGATAGATCAGAACTGCTAGAACCAAAAAGAAAGATGCTATCTTATGCTTCATCATAAGACTTGTGCAGATACCAAGATCTCAAGATAAAGGCCAGAATCTATCATGCACAATTGAGTGGAAAGTTTCCTGGCAATGTATAACGTCCTTGGGGTGTGAAATGGAGCATGTAAGGAGCCTGTAGTTTTCCCCATGAAAGTATGTTTCAGGGGTGGATAAACTGTTTATCTTTTAGGTCAAGAGAATTCCCTTTCTAATTTCCCCAATATTTACTGGGCCTATGTAAAAATTATAACAAAACAAAATAAAAACCGTGCCACACCAGCCCTCCTTCCTTTTTTTCTTTTATTGTCTTTTTATTTATTTTTTCTTTTGTTCTCATAGTTATAATTTAGCTATTGTATTTGTTGCTGTGGTACTTTTTAGTAGTTACCAGCTTTGGTCTTTTGTTTGATTTTTGCTTCTTTTGCTTTGTTTTGTTTTAATTGTTTTGTAGTTTTTTTTTTGTATTTTGGGGACTTTTTGTGCTATTTTTCCCTTCTTTTTTAAATTGATATTTATAATCTCTAGACAGACCACCCTTGTTTTTTAGTTTGTTTTTTTTCTTCTTTTCTTTTTTCAAACAGAACCACACAACTCAAATCATATTGTTCTGCCTCATAAATTAAGGGGGGAAAATGAATGGTACCAGAACCAGTCATATGAACATTGAGTAGAAACAAAGGAACAGACTTAAACACCAAACCCAAAGTCAATGACAACAGAATCGATAGCAATCTTCAACAAACTATACACAAAGGGGGGGGGGAAGATGGGGATGCTGGGAATTGGGGTGGAGGGAGGACAACACAGATGGTGAGAATACCCCTGATTCAATTCCACTATGTACCACAAATATTACTGTGAAAAATTTGTAATTCATGTTGGTCACAATAAAAATTATTTTTAAAAATGTCTTTAATCCCTTTGCTTAAGTACTCCTTGTGTTTTCTGGGAGTGGAGGGGTGAAGAACATCTATATATCCAAGTGGTAGAATGCATCATTTCCTGTCTGACGATCCCCAGGAATGTCAAAAGAAAAATCAAGAGGCAACCCTGAAAGAGATCTACCACAGGCTCAATTCAAATTTTGATAAGTTTTCTCTGTGTTTAATTGCTAGTCTATTTTTATCTGCTATTAAAATAAATTATTAGCTTGGGATTTTATTCCTTTACTTAATGTTTGGTCTTCATAATATGAGTTTCTTTTTAGTTCATGCTATGAAGATAAAAAGATGAATTTATCTTCTTAATCTATATGGTGATGGGAACGTTGCACTGGTGATGGGTGGTGTTCTTTACATGACTGAAACCCAAACACAATTATGTATGTAATCAAGGTGTTAAAATAAAAAAAAAAAAATTCTGAAATCTAGTTTATAGAGTGAAACTACTTTTAGTTTCCAGCAGATGGCACTATGACTTAATTTGATTCCTTTGATTTAATCTGATTCCTCTGACTTTCCTTGACACTGGAGTAACAATGCTAAAGAATGAGAGAAGTAGAATACCCTGTGGAATACATGCAGGGGTGAGAAAGAATGCCGGGCAATGTTGGTGGGAATGTTGCACTGGTGAAGGGGTGTATTCTGTTTATGACTAAAACTCAACTACGAACATGCTTGTAGTATGTTTGTAAATGCTTGTAATCATGGTGTTTAAATAAATATCTATATTAAAAAAACACACTAGGGTATTTGTTGGTAGCGGCTAAATCATCAAAGTAGGGGAAAAACAGAGTTGTAGTTGCTGTCATAAAACTTGTACATAATGGTGGAATTTAAATCAGATTTGTGTCACCACAACTAATATCACTGTTCTGCAATTCAATGATCTGTCTTCTGTCAATGCATTTTAAGAAATTAATACTGGTTATAGAGAAATGGAATACAGACAAGGATGTATAACTCCGGAAAGATTGTCCTCTCCTCTCCCATTGCCTATAACTGAGTCAGCACTACCACTTGTGTCCTCCTTCCAGACTACCATTACCAAACATCTTTTTCCATTCACTTTCTATCTACTGAAGTGTGAATCTCCTCCATAATCTTTCTATTCTGCTTCTGTATTGGTCTCTTAGACAGAGAGATGCTGATGTCTCATTTCCGGATGTGCTAATCCTCAATGTCATGTCCTAGTTTATTGTTCGTTTTAGCATCAAAATAAGGTTTCTTCTCTGTCTCCATCTTAGTCACAATGTGTGATTTACTATTAACTGTAATTTTAGTAGGAACTTTATGAGCTTCCAGCATATAAAATATATTATTTACTAGTGTGTATTCTGTTGATTTAAAAAGAAAATTAAAAATAGAGGGAGGAAAAATAAAGAAGCACAGAGAAATAAAAATCATCACAATTCTATTAATATTGAACACCCTTCAGTGTTTAATATGTTTCACCTTGTTGAAATGTCATCATAGCCCAATTAAATGTGGCAACATTGCTATCTGACACATGAGAGAAAATGACACAAATATCTCTTGAGGTCACACAGCAAGACAGTGGCAGAATTAATCCAACTCTGAAAATTCCGAGAGCTATATCACAATAGCTACAATGATTTACCCAAGGATAATGTTTACAGATTGTATGCTAAAAAAATCCTGTTTAGAGGAAAATGAGGAAGATTATAGTAGAGAAATTAAAGTTTATTTGGTACTTTGGTACTTTAAGATAAAATTCTGACAAGTAATTGGATGACAGAGGAAGGTAATCCAGACAGAGTTATGAAAAGCTCACTAAGAGTTGGAGGTAAAATTAGGCTTATGGGACAACACTTTCAAATTCCCATATCAATTATTATATATGCCATTATCTTATCTTTTACTTCCTTTTATATTTCATCAATCTTGTCTTCATAAATTTTTTATTTTTATGGCCTGTTAAAATAGATCGTTAACAATTTTAGTTGTATTTTTTGTGTTTGTTCTTGATCACTTTTTTTCAAAAAATAAATTATTGTTGCTAGCCTGAAAAATTCATTGTCTCCTCCTAATATTTGAGAAGCCACTAATTTTCACCAATATCACTGACAATATTTTTGATAAAAGCTACTGTAGGCAGTTGATAGAGATAGTGTCTTTCATATTCCATTTCTTTTGTACTTCTCAAAGTATATTAAAGCCACTGAAGTCTTTAAGTGATGTGCAAATTACATCCAGTGTCAGTATTTGAGCTTGATCTAGGTAATAATTTTTATACATATTGAGATGTTTAATTAATTCAGCAATATATCTTTTACAGATCCCTCGTTGTATGGTGAGCTTATTGAAAAATCATCCTCATTTTCTTTAACAGCTCATTTTTATGTTCAGTGAGTGCTTAATTTGTAGGCTTATTAATTTTTCTTTGTTTAGAAATTCTTCATAGACAAAAGAGATGAGCTACATTAATACATTATTACAAGACATATTCTTAAGAGTCTATAGTAAATAATTTTTAAATATTAGAAAGTAATATTTTAATAGAAATTTCACTTGCAATTGAATAGCTGGCTTTATTTTTTAACAGATATGTCATTATATAGGAATAAAAACATGAAAGAATGTGTGATAGAACCCCCTACAAATGAATCAGTAGTATTATGTAGTGTTTATCTTTGATTCTGGAAATGAAAATTATATCTTTAGATTTGGAAAATCATTTTCAGGTATATGTTTCTTATAGTTTGGAATCTATTTAGAGAAATTATGAACATTTTATGAAATACTATAAAGATAATACTAGAGTATCTATTGTTACTATACCATTTTGCAATATGTTGTCTTAGATGTTAAATTTTTAAATAATAAAAATATAAGGAAAAGAAGGCAGGTAATAATTTTATAAAAGTGCTGAAATTTGGGGCCCAGGAGATAGCATGGAGGTGAGGTGTTTGCCTTTCATGCAAAAGGTCATCGGTTCGAATCCCGGTGCCCCATATGGTCCCCTGTGCCTGCCAGGAGCAATTTCTGAGCATGGAGCCAGGAGTAACCCCTGAGCACTGCCGGGTATGACCCAAAAACCAAAAAAAAAAAAGTGCTGAAATTTATAATATACAGTATGTTCAAAATACAGATGTTTTGAAATAGTAAACTGGAGACTATTTGATGGTTGTCTTTTGAATTGTTAATTAAGGTGTCTGTAGCTATAGATTGGATAGCAGGAGCCATAAGTCTCTCTCAAATTTTTTATTATATGTTTGTGTTAGGATGGAAATAGGGTCACCATGTATTATCAGCCTGTACTATCGCTCTGGTTCTACTCATGGATTCTCCAGGAGGAATGCAAGTCTGGGAACCAAGTTCCATTCAAGCACTCTATCTGGTCCTCTGCAGATTAGCTGAAGTGAATCCCAGGCATAGCCATGTGTGGCCCCAAAACAAACAAACAAACAAATAAATAAATAAATAAGGTTCAGAAGACTTCTTCAGAAAATCTACCCCCTTCTATTTTTATTATCTAGAAACTGTATGCATTCTTTGGCATTAGGCTCATATCCCTTGACCTCTGATTCTAATTTTTCATCACCATTCTGCAAGGACTTGGTGTTTATATTGGGTGTACTTATGTAATGCACAATAATCCATCTCAAGATCATTAAATTGAACATATCTCCTAACTTTAATTTTCTAAATTAGA
>PVKC010027097.1:0-15885 GCA_004027635.1 Crocidura indochinensis
TATGACTGGATCTCAGGTCACATACTTCAAAGACCCTGCTGTGGAGATTGAAGTTCTCTGTCCATTTGGATGTCCAAAGAGAGCAGTCACCCCCAGGAACAGGGAAAATGTGAACAATTAGTGCATTGAAGAGAAATTTTTAGACTCACACAACAATTATTATTACTCATCAAAGAAATGATTCTATATGCTTTAGTACCTAGAAATTCTAATTCAATAATCATAAAAGACAAGAAAACACCCCCCCCAACTGGGAATGACATAGTTGCATGCCTGAAAATGTCCCAGGAACATAGAAAATCATACACCGTTCCCACTGTCATACTGCAGATCAATTTATCTTTCACAACATGTCTCAACCCTGTCTACAATAATCAACTGAGAAGCAGAAAGGTGGCACTTTACATGTTAGTGACACTTTAATGAACAAGGTGATATCCTTGGCAGGTACAGAAAAGTCACCACATGAGCTAAGCCAGTGCCATTCTAATCAAAACACACATGTCACCAATCCTGGCAGGCCTGCTGTGCACAGAGGCACAGACACAAGGCAGTGGCTGACAGTGGCCACACACACTGATCCAGGCAGATGCTCTCCAGACTTTTCCTGGCTCTGGGACAATATCACTTAAAACAAGGTTCTGCCATTGTCACAGTGATGCCTCCCCCAAGCTCAAGAATCCATCCTCTGGTTTGAGATGAGATCATTCCAGATTAGAAGCCAAAGTTCAAGGCAGACCTCCAGGAGTATTACTACTGCAAGTAGCAATATCTTGTCACTGGCATCTTTGGCTGATCCCCAGGTCCCCTGAGTGATTTCTCAGAGGCCTTCATGGTGGATACTTCAGGTGGCTTGGGACCTGAAGATAGTTCGAGTTGCAGCTAAGCTCAGAGTCACCACTTAACATTAAGATGCGGGGATAATTCACTGCTGTGGGAATGCTGTCTAGTCCAGCCTTCATGGAAAGCAATATGGAGATTTCTCAAAAAACTGGACATTGAAATACTTTGCAGCCAGCAGAAGAGATGAAGTCATAAAATTTTCCTATACATGGATGACATGCAAACTATTATTTTGAGTGAAATAAGTCAGAGGGAGAGAGACACAGAATAGTCTCACTCATCTTTGGGATTTAAGAAAAATAAAAGACATTATTGTAATAATGTCTGGAGACAATAGAGATTAGGGCTGGAAGGACTGGTTCAAGGTACGAAACTTAACACAAAGATTGTTGAATATGGTTAAAAAATAACTACACCAACAACTATCAAGATAATCATAGTGAGTAAAAGAAATGAATTGCCTATCTCAAATACAGGCAGCAGGTGGGGAAGGAAAGAGTGGGGGATATTGGTAGAGGGAAGGTTACATATACTTGTCTAAAAATACAGGTAAAGAATGCAAAATTGACCAAGAGTGATTGTACTGGGGCATCAAGAACCAAGGCCAGGGAGCATAACCAGGAGACACTGGTGGTTCTTATGGCTCTGGAGACCAAAGATTTGAAGGCAGATATTGGCAACAGTTCTGAGCCCATGAGGAGGCATCTGTGTGCTCTCCCAAACTTTTGGGTAAGATCTGGTGATGCTTCATGCTCAAATGTCCAGAAATGAGGGTGACATTTTTCTTAGATTAAGGCAAAATATTTCTAATTCAAAGTCAGAATTCAGAAAAAGAACTACACAGAACAGAAAGGAAATGGGAAATGTAAGAAAATTCTAGAAGTTCATCTTTTTGCCCTTTAATTGCTGTTGAAATGAAAAGTTGAACCACCATCCATTGCTTGTGGTTCTGAAACCCAAGATAGTGATTCTTCTGATTGGGCAAATCCCCAGGGCCCTCTCTAGAATCATGTTATCAAAGAAGGTGGAACTTGGTTTTTCTATTGGAACAGTCTTCCAGAAACTTCTGATCCCCTCTAAAGAGTGAGAATCTCAAAGTCATGAGGAAAGTTACCTCACCAATCAAAAATGCTATTGGTAATGATTCCCCAAGAACACTGTGTAAAGGAGAAATCTGAAGTCAATTCTGAGCTCTGGATTTAAATAAACAATCTCTTGGTCAAAAAAGAGAGGGATGAAGAAAGCTGTGAGCCACCAGAGAACTACCCATCAAGTCCAAGGCTCCTAGATCACCCCCACAGAATCTTTCTATATATCAGTGACACCAAAAACCAAACACTTCTGCATTTCTGGTGCTTAGATAAAACAAATACTAGTCTAAAAATACGAGTAAAGAATATATGAATGGAGATGAAAACTATTATGCTGAGTGAAATAAGTCTGAAGAAGAGAGATAGAATAGTCTCACTCATCTATGGGATTTAAGAAAAATAAAAGACATTATTGTAATGATTCCCAGAGACAATAGAGATGAGGGCTGGAAGGACTGACCCACAATATGAAGCTTACCACAAAGATTGGTGAGTGTAGTTAGAGAAATAACAACAACTATCATGATAATGGTAGAGTGAAAAAAATGGATTGTCTGTCTCGAATACAGGCAGGTAGTGGGGAGAGGAGGGAGATGAGAGGCATTGGTAGTGGAAAGATTGAACTGGTGAAGGGAGGTGTTCTTTTTATGACTGAAACTCAACTACAAATATGTTTGTAATCATGGTGCTGAGATAAGTATATGTTTTTTTAAAAAAGCTCACTTCAAGTTCTGAGGCAAAACTCAAGATAAAATGTTTAACACTACTGTTGCTTCTTCTACTAAATATTAATTTTGTCCTGTTCTACCCATGCTCCATCAACCTGCTTTCTTTTAGAATGGCATTATTTTTGGTGACTGGCAATAGGATATGAAACTGTACATCACCTAATTCAGGTAAACAAGCCATGTGCCAAACTTAAACATGTAAGATAATTGAATTAGAAAAGTATTGTTTACACTGCCTTGGTAGGATAAAGGATTCTCTTCATTTTTGAAAGGATTTACAAGAGTTCATGAAAGGATTGTGTTTCTCTGAGGGGGTTGGCATCTGATTTGATTAATTTTACAAATCACTTACTCCTTCCTGATGCCTTCAAGCCTCAACTCCTAAGGATCAGATTCATCAGCCTGAATAGAGACACCATAGATCCTTCGCCTCCCTTTCTGCCCAAGAACATCTAACCTTCAGGGTCTGAAATGCCATTCATCCTTCCACTATAACCCAATGAACTTTCCAGGACTCTGCAATATCTTCTGTTGCCATGGATACCTCATCCTCCTATAAACTCTCTTCCTTGGAACCCATAGTCTGGGCCCTGTGCCTCCCAGTGCCATCCTTGCCTGGCTCAGATATGGAACTTGTCTGAACTTCTGGTGCCTTCCAGCTTCTAGCCTTTTGTCCTGCTTTGTCCTGTGACCCTTGCATTTTCATCTTTCCTCAGCCCCAATCCATACACCCATTCTATCTCCCATAGACTCAATAGATTCATGGCATCAACAGATTTCTTCCTGAGAGGCTGTAGTGAGTAGGTCCTCTTCTCATCCTTCTTGGAGAGTTGCATTAATGACTGAATTTGATTATGCATGAATAAATAAAAGGACTGGATTTTTTACCTCTTAAGGATTAATTCCCAGCCTCTGGAAATTAGAGTGATTTGACTACCAGATCATCTATCCAGATTCTTGGAGAGATTATATGACCATGCACAGATTTGAAAACTGCGTCCAGACACGGTTTTCAATGTAAGTGACTGGGAAAATTGTGTCTCTGACCTGCACTTTGCTATAGAATCTCTGTTTCACCATTCTTAATGGTAATTCACATGAGAATCAGCTATAATGACTTAGGGCATCAACCAGCTTTGGTATAATCTGAATAGTATTATTAATCCTTTTTCTTGTCTTCCTTAGATACATCTTACATCCTTACATTTTCTAGTACAAATGACAGGCAGCATTTTTATCTTATTTATGGCTCTAAATAAATTGGTATAAGCACCAACCAAACGTATTTATTTTATTTCTCAGGAAATATACCCCCAGAAAATGTCAAGGAAATGATCTTTGAAAAATGAACATCCAAATGCAATATAAAATATTTAAGGGATGGCTGTGCTGTTGGTTTCCATTTTCTGTTACATTATCCCACAGACTCTTGTAAAAGTCAAGTCAGTGCTTTGAAAGGCAAAAGATAGCTACAAGTTAAGAAAGACTTAAAAGCCTTAGGGTTCTCCCTTGATTTTAGCTTTTACTTTTAGCATTTTTCTTTGAATGAATGACCTCAGCAACTTAGGTATTCAAAAAATGATGAAAAGTACTTAGCCAAGTAAAACCCACATAAGACAGTCACCAGTGGTTGGACAATTCATGGCTGCATTTAGGAAGTCATGATGAGATTTCTCTTCATGCCATACTCAGTAGTTTCTTCCTATACATCCACCTTTCTAAAATCCTTCACATCGGAAGGAAGATTTCCCACATTGGCTTACGAGTTAGCAAATCATGTGGTCAGTAAAAGTAACTCCTAAAAGATAATTTTTATTTAAATCTCACCATAAATCTACTCAATGGTGTTGGCTAGGGAGCCAATGAATACTCACCCAGACAAGCTAACTTCAGTCTAATGCAAGCTTGTGAGGCAGTGCCATTAGATTCACACTCTAAAAGAAGCAGAAGGTCAGAACAGCCAGGACACTTGCATAAGTCACACAGCAGGAAGTGGCTGAGATAGGATGTGACCCCTGACCCCAGAACCTGGACAGACAGTCACAGTGTGGTTCACTACCCCAACCCCAATGGCCAGACATGCTTGCTTCATTTTAGCTGAACTTCAATTCAAAAGAAATTTGAGTGGAAGGTACTATCAAGAAATGCTTCAGTGGCACAAGGGAGCTTGGGCTGGCTGCTCCACTGAGCACAGGCTGTTAAGTACCACTGCTGAGGAGAATATGTGAACAAACTAGGAATCTGGAAGCCTCCATCAGTTGAGCTTCCAATTTTTTGGCCCTGCCCTCAGACCCACTCCTGTCCCTACCAGTACCTCCTTCTTTAATTGTCCTTCAGTAGTTATTCACTGGACCCTTGTTTTGCCCAAAATGTCAAACAAAACAAAACAAAACTCATCACACAGAGCCTTCCCTCTTAACTGGCCCCAAGTCTCCTAGTTCTGTTCTAAATCAGCAGCTCTACAGCATAGGTGCCCCGACATGGCAGTGAGATTTACCTCTTGTTTCATTAACTGCTAGAGTATTGGTCTTAAACTTGACCTTTTCAGAAAGTTCTTCTCCTCCATCTCATCTTGAATTTTCCTTAAGCCATTTCAAGTAGTCAGTCTTCTTCCTGCTCTGCCTACCTTACCATAGATAGCAGCTAACTCCATGATTCTCAGCATAAGAACATTTATCCCAACGGGTCACTGTTTGAAGAAGGTTAAAGTAATTGAAAGAAGCCTTTTTCTTGAGATCAAAGTCATCGACTCAGATGATTTTTTAGACCAAAAGAAACTCACTGCAAAAAAAAAGGCATTTCCTAAAGAGAAAAACACCCGCTGCTTTTTCTTAGCCTAGAAAATTATTAGTTCACAAGGTGAATCTCCCCATGAATAAACTCAATATGGATAGGGAAATAAATCATTTGGCTGTCTGCCTTTTTTTTCCTTTGTGACAGTCATCTTGTGGAAAAAGGCCATTATTTTTTGTGCTAATGGAAGTGTCTTGCTAGAAAAGACTTATATGTTATCTACAATGTATGGAAAGCTTCATCTTCTCAGTGCATTTTTTCTAGCTAATAATTTTCTGCAAAAGTGTCAAAAATGTGGTCCCAGGTATAAATATCTGCATTTCCAAAGTGTGACTCTTGAGAAAGAATCTTCGAGGTCATCTTCAAAAGTTCTTGCCATTATTCTCTTGTCTTGTGCCTTCATTCATGGTACCAAATGAATCAATGTACCATCATCCTTACTGAAGCTTCCTATCAATCCCATGTCCCAGATTTGTTCCTTTTTTCCCAGACTCTGTGTCCAAACAAACCATCCTACCTTAGAATTTGGAACATCTGTCCATCAAAGCTAATGCCAGATGAGGTATCTGTCAGACTGCTTTGGGATTAGAGCAGTTATAGCTATGCCAATTCTTAAATATCTTGACTATCTCCCTAGCTACAGTCCATATGTCCCCCTTTTCCATACCTCTTCCTGCTCCCTTTGTTCCCAGATCCACTAAGCCTGACTTCTATCTGTCCTGCTCTGCTTGGACCCCTATTTCAAGATCACCAGAAACTTCATGCTTCCAGGATCCAAGATGACTTGACTCATTCCCTTGAGTCCAAGTACTCACTCCTTTTTCCAAAGCAATCCCTTATTTTCTCCAACACCTATGCCCCTTTTGTTTTGTTTCCACCATTCCAGTTCCACCCCTGGACATTCTTACAAATGCCTCACTTTTCTTTCCCCTTGTTTTACTTCACTATGATCATTTCTTAGAGCAGTATACTTCTAGCCTCACATTCCATTGATTATTTCCAGCCCACATCTTTCTGGGCCAACTGGCACATCTCATTGCAAGTCTAGATACTATATGTTAACACTAACATCTTTCCACAGTATTATTTTTATTATCTCCTTCTACAAAAAGGGAATGCACCCTCTCCAGTGCAGTCTGAGAATGGAAACCGCCATCCCTCCCCCCAAAAATCAGTTATGATAGTTATCCCATCCCTAATTCTTCCCTCTTGCTTTCCATCAATTATTATCTTATCCATTCAAGACTTGTAAATCAACTCCCTCAACACTTCTTTGATATGCCCCCCCTCTCTTTTTCTCAATCTAGCAGCTCAATCTTGCAGGCAATAGTACTCTAGCATCATCTCACTCGCCTCCACTCTGTGTCAAGAATGAATTTATATAGAAGTAATCCCATCACTCCATTACATTAAAATTTCAAACATCTTCAATATTCTTCCTCATCTCTAGTATGAAATTTGAGCTCTCAACAGGACACAAATTACTCTCAGGTACAGATTCTGCTACTTCTCAAATCTGTTTTTTTCCTTATCTTATATTTTGTGGGTAGGTTCAGTTATGGGCAAGATATGACACCGCTTCTTGCTCATTTCTGTACTTCATACAAGATTCTCTGCCCAACTTAAAAATGTTTTTCCTGGGGGCTGGAGAGATGGCATGGAAATAAGGCATTTGCCTTGCATGCAAAAGGACCGTGGTTCGAATCCCGGCATCCCATATGGTCCCCTGAGACTGCCGGGGGCGATTTCTCAGCATAGAGCCAGGAGTAACCCCTGAACACTGCCGGGTATGACCCAAAAACCAAAAAAAAAAAAAGGTTTTTCCTGAGGCCAGAGCAGTGGTTCAGTAGTAGGGCACTTGCCTTGCATGTGGCTCACCTAGGATGGAATGCGGTTAGATCCCCAAGCGTCCCATATGTTCCTCCAAGCCAGGAGTGATTTCTGAGCACAAAGTCAGAAGTAACCCCTGAGTATCACTGGATGTGGCCCAAAACCAAAAAAAAAAAAAAAAAAGGATTTTTCTTACTTTTTGACAAAAATGAGTCCTCTAGAGATGCGTTTCCTAGTCCCCTCTACACTGAAACAAATAATCATTATGTTTTATTTTTATTTTTTTAATCCATTTTCTCTGTCCCATTAAACTATGGGACCCATGTTCACCAAACTACTTTGAATATCTTTTATTGGCATCCCTAGGACAAAACTGACCGAGGAGAATATTAGTATTAAATAAAAATTGAGCAAATATGAGAATGAATGCATCTCAAAATTAGATTAAATCTTATTTCCTCCATAAAATCTGATGTCGGTATTTCACCCTAAAGCAAAATTTCTCCAGATTTGAACTGTTGATATTCTTATTGGAGTAATATTGCATTATAACATTGTATATTTCAGGTGTCATCATTAAAAACTCAACTAATCAATTAACACACAACATTACATTCACTATTGAAAGAACAATTCTGTCCTTCATTATACTTTTGTCCCCTTGTCCGATTCATCCCCCTCTGTTAATCACCAATTGCTCTTATTGCTCAAGTTCATTTTTATTTTACTTAGCTCACTTGTTTGCTTTCTCTGTACGCCACAGAACAGTGACATTAGATGATATTTACTTTCTTCATCTAATCTATTCCACTATGCTCCAGGTTCATTCTTGGTGTTGCTAATGACAGGATTTCGCCTTTTTATAGTTGATGACAACATGTTACAGAGTAGAATACACAACAGCACTTCTCCTTCCTACATTCATCAGCTAGTGACTAGTTCTTGATTCCGGTTCCATTTCTTTCTAACAATGCTGCAATAAACATGGGATGCTTTGTTGCTGCTTTGATCCTGGCAAATTCTTGTTATAAAGGGCTGTCTCTGCATTATAGTATATTTAAAAGTACCTTGAAATGTCAGGAGCCTGTGGGGGGGGTGGTGGGGAGGAGGGAGATCTGGGAAATTGGTGGTGGGAATGTTGCACTGATGAAGGGGGGTGTTCTTTACATGACTGTAATCATACAACATATTTGTAATCACAGTGTTTAAATAAAGATAATTATAAAAAAAGAAATGCCAGGAGCACACCTGCCCACTTGTGACAGTCAGATGTCTCCATGACACAAGAGAATAAGGGACCCATGCCTGCTTTACCCTTCTCATAACCACTCTACTCCTGACTATCCCTTCTCAGAGTCTTTTCTGTCACTTACTGTCACTATGGTGCTCTTGAGGTGGGTCAGGTGAATTCCTCTTGTACAACCTAAACTGAAATCTCTCTTAAAACAGAGTCTTATATGAGATATGCAGATTCCAGGATCTTTAGTACAGAAGCATGATACCAACAACAGAGACTATGTGAGGAATGGAGGTGTATTGCCACTACAGGCGACTTGGATTGGACAAACTCTTTTGCCTGGAGCCCAGAGGTGGTTTTGTGCCAGGAATCCTCAGGGGTAGGGTGTCATTGTATTTAGGCCAAGGTGTTTTTTCCTTTTCCCTTTTTTTCCAGGTCCCTCATATTTTAGTGGGCCTATGCAAACAAATGCCACTCTAACACCATTTTTTACTCTATTCCCCTGACTAACCCTTAAGAAAAACAAACCACTGATACTTTTGAGGTTAAATTAAACTAATATACTTGTGCATAGATATATAAAAATGTACTTTGCCTTCAATGTTTAAGTTGTAACCTAAGTCTTATGTCTTTAGATTATATTATGTGCTGCTAAAAAATAGTATGTACTACAATCTGGAGATTTGGGGGACAAAGTAATTGCACATGGGCTCTGTTTTGTTTTTCTTGTTCATTGCTGAAAGTTCAAAACTGAGATATCATCGATGGGACTACTGAGAATTCTGTGTATGCGTGATTGTCCTTCCACTGTAACTTTACCCTTTCCTCTTTCTTTGCATCTCTGTTCTCATAATAAAAAAATTAAAAAAAAATAAAATAAAATAAAACAGAGTCTTATGGGCCGGGCGGTGGCGCTGCAGGTAAGGTGCCTGCCTTGCCTGCGCTAACCTAGGATGGACCACAGTTCGATCCCCCGGTTCCCATATGGTCCCCCACGCCAGGAGCGACTTCTGAGCGCATAGCCAGGAGTAACCCCTGAGCGTCACTGGGTGTGGCCCAAAAAACAAAAAAAACAAAAACAAAAAAATAGAGTCTTATCCTCAAATGTACCTGCCAGAGTTCCTTATCTGGATGTAGCAAATGGAATCTGTGTGTGTGTCCATCTGCGGGAGGAAGTAGAAAGTCAAGTGTCACCATTCTCCTTGAGAGATAAGATGCTGACTGTGTACTCCAACTATCTCAACCACCCAATATCCAACTCTTGGAAACTCAGCCAGGAAGTCTTTCTAAATATGTCTGTGTGTATGTGCTTGTGATAAACCATAGGCAGTCACTCCAATGGGTCATAGTAGCCAGATACTTTGTCAAAGATTTGTCAAACATTACTGAATGAAATACATATGGTATCATATTATTAAATCTGGAAATACAAATTAAAATCACAACAAGGGAATATGAGAGATAGCATAGGAGTTTAAAGTTCTTACCTGGAAAACAGTGGCTCCTTGTTCAATCCCTGGCACTTCATTTGGTCCCTAAAGCCCTTCCAGGAGTGATTTCTGAGCACAGTCAGAAGTAATCCCTGAGAACACCTGGGTGTATCCCAAATATTCCCCAAATAAAAATTATAGTGTGTCTCTAAATTTGCTAAAAATATGATGATTCTAAGAATTGGCAGGAGTTTGGGTAGGACAACATATTTTTCTTTCTTTCTTTCTTTTAATTTTATTTATATCTTCTAGATAGGGGCTTCTGCCTTTTTCATAGACTCTTAGAACTTGATTCATTTTGTTCTGCCTCATATTTCTATATCTTTCTACAAATTGAGGAAAGAAAAAAAAGGTAGATGGGACCCAGGAAACAAATGGTCTCAGAAGCATTGAAGTCATATCTAAATACTCAAGCTAAAGTCAACAAAAATAAAATCAAGGGATACAAACTATAACAAGTTAAACACAAAATAACATGTTACACTAGCAATCTAGGGGGCTAAGGATGAAGGTAAGGGATGCATGCTGGGAACGATGGTAGAGGGAGGTCAACAATGGTGGTGGGAATGACCCTAGTTCACTGTCACTATATGCATGAAATACATCTGTGAAAGACTTGTAATTCACAAGGTCTCAATAAATTTTTTTAACTTTGCTGAAAATCTGATGATGCGAAGAATGACAGGAGTTTGTAGCAGTGCAACTTTTTTTTAGGTACCTATTTTCATGACTGTGTTAGAGGTACAATTTCACTGTTCATAAAGGGCATCCTCTCCTACCACCAAGCACTAATATGCTACCAGCACAGTCCTTTGCATGTTCTTTCCCTCAATCTCCCTTCTCCAATTTATCCCTTCAGTTCTGTGCTCAGAGTCCAAGAGTTTCTCTTTATTCAGTTTTGTCTGTTCAGTTGCTTTGCTTCTCTATATCCCATAACTGAATACAATCATCTGCTATTTGTCTTTCTACTAACTTAGTTCACTTAGTATAACCTCTCCACCTCCAGTCATGTTCTGGGAAAAGTAAGATTTCATAGTTTCTTAGAGCTGTGAAGTAGTCTGTTGTGCCGATAACCAAAAATTTATTCTTTTTTTTAATTTTTTATTTAATCACCATGTTTATAAAGCCAAAATTTATTCATCTACTACTATGTGATGGTACTTTTGGTGTGCAAATATCTATAGAAATTGATGTCTTCATGTTCTTGGGGTACATATCTAGGTGAGGCTTTCCTGGAAGATACAATAGTTCTACTTAGAATATTTTGAGAAATTAGAGTTGTGTTTGAATTGGTAGGCTAAATAATGAAGGTGTCCTTCCTAATGTTATTTTTTATCTGGTGAAGACTTGAAAAGCACCAAAAAGGCTGGTCTCCACCCAATATGGAGGAACTCTGCTGCCCAATTGCCTTCTCTCTGCCTTTTTCCTTGAACTGAAACATTCACTCTCTTTGGACCTTGAGCTCACTTCAAACTGGAACTGACACCATTGGTTCTCATGGGTCAGCAGCTCACTGACTGCAAGCCTTGGTACTTGTCAGCATCATTGCTTATGATAAATCACTTCTTACTACATATGTTCTTATATCCTATTAGCTCTGTTTCTCCAGAGAATACTGACAGATACAATGCCAATCTACTTGCTCTTCAAGAGGACTTTATTATATATTATGGAAGTAGGAGCAAGAGAGATCATACAGCAGGTAGGATGCTTGCCTTGCATGAGGTCAATGTATATTGGTCTCCAACATTCCATATGGTCCTTTGAGTCTCTCAGGAATGATTACTGAGTGAAGAACCAGGAGTAATCTCTGAGTACAACTGGTGTATCCAAAAAAAAACCCAAAAAACAAAAATAAAATAAAATATTAAGGAATGAAAACTGGGGACATAGGTGGTGGGAAATGTGCATGGTTAAAGGGTATTGGACATTGCATGTATAAGACTTAATCATGAACAACTTAGCAATTGTGAAGAAAACCCAAGTGTATTATAACAACCCTGTAACCACAGTGCTTAAATAGAGCAATTTAAATATATATTTAAATGAATAATCTTCCCATCTGGAATTCATTATTTCTTTCCAGTAAGGCACCAACAGCAGTACTCATGTCTCTACACTCTGAGATTAGTCCTAGCAGGCAGGCTGGAGGGAGGGGGCGTACAGGATACTGGGGAATGAACCAGGGTCAGCTGTGTGCAAAGCAAGGGATGTGTTTACTATAATATCACTCTGGTCTAGGTTCTTATTAGCTAAAGACTCAATAAAGTCAGCCGAGCCATAAGCAGCTTGTGACAGATTCAGATTCATGCCTTTGGAAAGCTGCTTTCTCAGCATAACACAACTCTGCCTTCCTTCTGGAACATTCAGAGCACAGCCATAGCAAAGAGAACAAGCGTGCACCTGAATCTCCTTGATGACTTCTAACATCTTTTCTTTTGGGAGGTTGAGCATGTTGGGTCATACCTGGTGTGCTCAGGAGAGACTACTTCTGTCTCTGAGCTCAGGGATCATTCCTAGCAGTGTTTGCGAGACCAATTGTGATGCTAGGCATCAAACTAGGTCAGCCACATGCAAGGAAAGTGCCTAAACCCCTTATACTAACTACTATCTCTCCAGTGCCTGATACTTGGATTTTCTCAAACAATTCTGTTTCCCCCTATATTCCCCAAATAATGATCATTAACAGAAGCCCAAATAATCAAAATTTTAAAATTTGACTATGTAAAATATTTAGCACATGTTTAAGTATTAACTATGATTTTGAAATTTTAGAAGTTATTCTTAAAAAGAACCCAAACATACCCTTTTCAATGATTTTAAAAATAATATTGCATTTATCAAATAATCTTGGTTATTCTATGCAGTTTGTTTTAAAAAACATAGTGCAAAAATAATTTAGGGGCTAAGCAGGTAGTTCAAGTGATTGAAAACAACTAAGCATGTGGGAGGTCCTGACTTGGATCCACATCATCAACTACTATGACTCTTATAAATAAAAAAAAAGAAGAATCCGTTCTTTATTGTTTGTTCATGCTCAAACCTACAATAAACATATCACACATGGGCCAGAGCCATAGCACAGTGAGTAGGCCTCTTGCCTTGCACACAGATGACCTGGGTTTGATTCCCAGAATCCTATATGGTTCCCCCATGTACTACCAAGACTAATTTCTGAATATAGATAACCATTGAGAATCGCTGAGTGTAGCTCCAAAGAAAAACAAAAAATAAAAAGAAACAGATCACACCAAACTTCTTTGAGTCCAACCTCTTGAAGAGGTGGGAAGAACAGGCCTAAGGTTGTAATCTCATGTTCTAAGCCAGGTTGATAACTTTTTTTTTTTTTTGGTTTTTGGGTCACATCCGGCAGTGCTCAGGGGTTACTCCTGGCTCCATGCTCAGAAATTGCTCCTGGCAGGCACGGGGAACCATATGGAGCACCAGGATTCGAACCAATGACCTTTTGCATGAAAGGCAAACGCCTTACCTCCATGCTATCTCCCGGGCCCCAAGGTTGATAACTCTTATTCTGAGAGCTTGTAGATGATTTAAAAAAAAATTCTCTGTCCCTGCATTTACTCACCTTTATAAAAAAAAAAAAAAGAAAAGAAAAATTATACTTGATGGTTAAGCTCCTTCTGGAGCTAAAATGTCAGCTATGAGTATATTCTTTAATCCCACAGTGATATTTTTACTCCTCTTTTAATTGACAAGTGACTGAAGTAAAATTAGTTAAATATACACACCACATTTATACTGACTTGGAATGAAATGATACAACAAAAAACACCTGGTTTTAGTATAAGAAAAATTCTTCATATCCAGAAATTGGCAATAAGGGATTTATATGAAATTATTCATGTAGAAAAAAATCAGCCAGCTTAAAATAAATTATGTAGACACATGGGGATTAAAAAGCAATAGAGAGAAAAGTTCATGATGGTAGGGGTTATCAAAGATGAATTCAGAGGATATAGCCTCAAGAGCAGACCCAGCATGGTCTTTGTCACTCTCAGATGCTGTCATTTTAAATTTGGATCACTTGGGCAAGGTGTTTGTTCCCTGATAAGTTTGCTCCTTTTCTCCACTCTCTCCTATGAGCACAACAGATGACCACAGGCCAATTTGAGCTATGTATGGCAGCAAAGAATGAAAAGTCATCTATTGAGCTCACAGATGATCAAGTTCTCATTTCTACCATGCTGAGGCTGCCATATGGAACAGAGCTAATTCATAGGCAAAAAGAAACCATGTTAGCTATTTCCAGCTATTAGCAAAAAGAAAACTAATGTAGGGAACTAAGTATTTATATAATTGACTATAGGTTGGAAGCTCAATTTCCACAATAACTCACAGAATGAGATGTCAAACTGGGCCACCACTGTCTATACCTCAATGAAAGACATGGGAGCTGGAATTTTACCCCAAGAAGCCTCTCAAAAGGTGTAGAATATCTTACTGTTCGAAGATAAAGATACATGCTGCAAGGCAGTGATTTCTCATAATCAAAAAGATCAATGGGAACTAATAATCCAAATACTGCTACTCCTGAGAAGTTCAAACAATCTCTATAAAGCCATTATGGTACCCAAAGCACTACAGTGGTGAAACCCATTCTTACAATGAGTCTCTGTGACAGAGCAACAGCAAATTAGCACTACAGTTCCAAATCTCACTAAATCTTACCTCTGACAGTAGAAAATAAGCTACATTCAGAATCAGAGCTGCAAAGGAGTCTTGCAATAAGGCCATCTTCTGGACCAGATGGTTATAAAAACTGAACAGGGGCCAGAGCAATAGCACAGTGATAGGGTGTTTGCCTTGCACACAGTCAACATAGAACGAACCTGGATTCGATCCCTGGCATCCTATATGATCCCTGGAGTCTGTCAGGAGTGATTCCTGAGCACAAAGCCAGGAGTTATTCCTGTGTGCCACTGAGTGTGCCCCCCCCCCAAAAAAAATCTGAACAGTATTGAGTGTCAGTCCAACAAATCTATGTTGATGGAAGATTCTAGGGAAAGTCCCCACCAGATCCTTAAGACATAAGAAACATAATGTCTAACAAACCACAGTACAATTACAACACAGTATCAGATTTCTTATCACCATTTTATCTAAAGGAAGACAAGCCATCTTAAAGATCTAGAGTTCATAGATATTATGTATTGAGGTCTTATAAACTGCCTGCAATCTTGCAAATTATCTTTCATAATATAAAGTAATAAAAGAAATAGGGTGAGGAGCTGGAGAGGTAGCGCAGGTGGTAGGGGGGCTTGCCTTGCATGTTCTAACCTAGGACAGATCGCGATTTGATCCCCGGCATCTCATATGGTCCTGCAAGTCAGGAGCAATTTCTGAGCACATAGCTAGGAGTAACCCCTGAGCATCACCGGGTGTGACCCAAAAACAAACAAGCAAACAATAAAAAAGGGTGAAACCCAAAGCTTAATTCATATGTCAACATCTGATGACCTATAAACATATCAAGATACATCAAAGTCAGAGGTGGGTATGAAAACACTGTGGCTAGAATGAAACAGACTCCAGTTTGAGTCATAACTCCATTACACACTATCTACATGATTGTAAGCTATGTGATTGTCTCCTGTGACTAAATTTATTTTTTTTTTTTTTGGTTTTTTGGGCCACACCCAGTGACACTCAGGGATTTCTCCTGTCTATGCGCTCAGAAGTCGCCCCTGACCTGGGGGACCATATGGGGCACGGGGGATCGAACCGCGGTCCTTCCAAGGCTAGCGCAGTAAGGCAGGCACCTTACCTCCAAGCGCCACCGCCTGGCCCCCCCTTTTTTTTGTGACTAAATTTATTTACTTTTCAAATAGAAACAATATTACTTAATTCAAGTG
>PVKC010027098.1:0-15880 GCA_004027635.1 Crocidura indochinensis
CATGTATTTAAAACATTAAATATGTGCAGTGGGGCTGGAGAGATAGCATGGAGGTAGGGTGTTTGCTTTCCATGCAGAAGGATGGTGGTTCGAGTCCCGGCATCCCATGTGGTCCCCCAAGCCTGCCAGGAGCAATTTCTGAGCGTAGATCCTGGAGTAACTCCTGAACGCCAACAGGTATGATCCTCCCCCCACCAAAAAAAAGGAAGTAAAAAAATTTTAACTAAATAAGTAAATAAATAAAATGTGCAGTGTACTGTATGTGCTCATCCATTGAGTTGATTTGAAAATTTTATAATTAAATATTTTACTTTAAAGCCCCATTTTTCTAACAATATCAAATGTAATTAACTGATGGTTTCTGCTTGCTTATTTCATAATAATCATGTTATCACTTGGCCAAGTATTATCCAATCATTTCTTTACCCTAAAGTTCATTGCAATTTTTTTTCTTTTTTTTTATATTATTTGGGTCACACCCGGCAGTGCTCAGGGGTTACTCCTGGCTCCATGCTCAGAAATTGCTCCTGGCAGGCACGGGGGACCATATGGGGCACCGGGATTCGAACCGATGACCTTTTGCATGAAAGGCAAACGCCTTACCTCCATGCTATCTTCCGGGCCCCAGTTCATTGCAATTTTTAAACAAGACAATACTTTGTGGGTTGTTTGTTTGTTTGTTTTTGTTTTTTTTTGTGTTTTTTTTTAGTGTTAACAATACATGAGCCTTTAGATTGTTTTTGCATTAGGGAACCCAACTTGTGCTCAGATATACTTCAAACAAAATGCTTAAGGGTTGCTTCCATCAGTTTTCAGAGGCCATGCAATGCTGGGGTTGGAAGTTAAACATATGTGTGCTAAACATATGTGCTCCATCTCTCAGAATTTTCTACTTGCCCAAGTTTAACTTTCATTAAAAAGAAATATGATATTCCATGAGGATTCTATTTATATTGGGTTTTATTTGTTCTTTTTTATTTTTATTATTTATTTATTTTTTGGTTTTTGGGACACATCTGGCAGCACTCGTGTTACTCCTGCTCTACACTCAGAAATAGATCCTGGGGCCGGAGAGATAGCATGGAGGTAAGGCGTTTGCCTTTCATGCAGAAGGTCATCGGTTCGAATCCCAGTGTCCCATATGGTCCCCCGTGCTTGCCAGGGGCAATTTCTGAGCATGGAGCCAGGAATAACCCCTGAGCATTGCCGGGTGTGACCCAAAAAAGAAAACAAAAAACAAAACAAACAAACAAACAAAAAACAGAAATAGATCCTGGCACGCTCAGGGGACCATAGGGGAGGTCAGAATTCAAACCACAGTTCTTCTGCATGCAAGGCAAATGCCCTACCTCCATGATCTCTCCGGCCCCTATATCAGTTTTTTAAAGATAATATCTATTTAAAGAAAGAACAAAGAAATTAGAAGAAAGGGGAAAAGGGAGAGAGAATAAAGGAAAATGAAGACAGGAAGGAAAGAAGAAAATAAAACTAGAAAATGGAAACTAGGAAAGAATGGAGAGGGGAAAGGGAAAAAAGAGAGGAGTGAGTGACTTAGAATGGGCAAAACGATTTTTCATTTCCTAATACTAATTTAACTTGACTTCTGAACTCATATATAGAAAACATAAAAAGTTTTAAATTCAAAAAAAAGGAAATATAAATACCCTGGGTATGTATGAAATCTAGTACTAAATGGGAGTTAAATGGACCGGTACAGTAAACAATTACATGATTCACAGAGCAGGGTGGCAGAGCACTAAGGGACATCCATCAAAAACATTGAAACAGCTGGATTATTGTGGAAAATCATAAGACTCTTCGCATTTAGTTCACAGCACCAGGCATCTGCTTTTGAAGATGTGTTGATAATATGAAAGTAATACATTTAAATAAGGTTACCTATGTAACTTAACTTTCTACTCTATTTCCCTCTACAGTAAGTAATCAAATCTTTTTGTTGTATGCCTTCAGATATATACTTAGTTTTTGTTTGATCTCTAGTGTTCTTCCCAGTTATCTAATAGAAATAAACTTAATTCCACTTTTAATAGCTTACAAAAGAGGTCCTGAATTATTAACCTCTGATCAATTTCTAAACACAGATGACCTTTAATGTAATCCAAGTTTATTGAATTTTTAAAAATAGAAATAAAGGAGAATAAAAGTTGAGAGTCAATACAACAAAGTAAGTGTATAAAACGGATCATAAATAGCTTCTTGCTCAGCTCAATTTCACTATCACATACATTTCAAAACACATCTTCTGGCCTACAGATTATTTTGGTTCAGATTTATAAGAAAAAAAATTTTTGTGGACCGATCATTTTAATCACATTTGAAAGGAAAATAATGGCACAAAACTGTAGAGAGGGGCCGGCGAGGTGGCGCAAGAGGTCAGGTGTCTGCCTTGCAAGTGCTAGTCAAGGAAGGACAGCGGACAGTGGTTTGATCCCCCAGCAACCCATATCGTCCCCCCCAAGCCAGGGGCAATTTCTGAGTGCTTAGCCAGGAGTAACCCCTGAGCAGCAAATGGGTATAGCCCGTAAAACCTAAAAAAAAAAAAAAAAAAAAAAACTGTAGAGAATAAGGTTAAGCATGCAAAAAATATGTGCACATTTCTACATATTCACTTAAACTTTCAAAGTGTTAGAATATAATGACTTGTAGATTCCAACTGTTGCATTTCAATATTGTTTAGAGTTTTAACAAAATGATAGTGACATTTCTTAAAAGAATGCCTATAAATTATCAGGATTACATTTTGTGTGTTTTGTCTAACAATTATAAGAAAATAAAACTAGCCATATTTGTGTTCACTAAAGGGGAAACAGAAAAAAACCACAATTGGATTGGTGAAAGCCCACTAATACTGGTATTGTAGTATATAAACCCAAGAATTATAAATAGTGGGATGGTAAGTATTAACATAAAATTGTAGAATATCATACCCAAGATAGTGTACTTAAGATATACATATATGGAGCCGGAGAGATAGCACAGCAGCGTTTGCCTTGCAAGCAGCCAACCCAGGACCTAAGGTGATTGGTTCAAATCCCAGCGTCCCATATGGTTCTATGCCTGTCAGGAGCGATTTCTGAGCAGATAGCCAGGAGTAACCCCCGAGCACCGCCAGGTATGGCCTAAAAACCAAAAAAAAAACCAAACATAAAAACAAAACAAAACAACAACAAAAAAGATATACATATATATGCTACATATATTTTATATGATAATTTATATTATATTAAAACCTCATTGTAGAAATAATGGATGGTACCAAACAGGCATATGAACGTTGAGTAAAAATAAAAAAATGATCAGACTTAAACACCAAATCCAAAGTCAACGACAACAGAATTGCCTCCAAGCTCAGGAATTACTCCTAGCAGTGCTTGGGGACAGTATGTGAAGTCAGGGATTTGAACCCAGCTTTGAACTCAGAATTTTTTTGTCTTCTGAGCCTATCAGGAAAGATTTCTTTTTTTCCTTTTATTTATTTATTTATTTGGTAAAGTCAACTTTTAAATATATATATGTATATATTTATTTAAGCACCATGATTACAAACATGTTTGTGGTTGGGTTTCAGTTTTTAAAAAGGAACACTCCCCTTCACCAATGCAACAATTCCACCAACAGTGCCTCACCCCATCTGCCTCCTCTTCCACCAGCTGCCTGTATTTGAGACATGCATTCTGTTTCTCTCATTCATTACCATTGTCATGATAGTTGTAAGTATAAGTATTTCTCTACCTATACTCACCACTCTTTGTGGGAAGCTTCATATCATGGGCAGGTCCTTTTAGCCCTCATCTCTATTGACTCTGGGTATTACAATAATGTCTTTTATTTTTCTTAAGTCCCACAGATGAGTGAGACTATTCTATCTTTCTCCTTTTGACTTATTTCACTCAGCATAATAATTTCCATGTCCATGAACATATAGAAAAATTTCATGACTTCATTATTCCTGAGGGTGGCATAGTATTTCATTGTGTATATATGTACCATGCTTTTTTTTTTTTTTTCAGCCACTCATCTGTTATCAGGCATCTGGGTTCTTTACAGATTCAGGCTATTGTGAATAGTGCTGCAATTAATATAGGTGTGCAGAAGGCATTGTATTGTGTTCCTAGGATATATCAATAGAAGTGGTATACCTGTATAATATGGGAGCTCAATTTCCAGTTAATTGAGGAATCTCCATTTGTTTCCATAAAGGCTGGACTAGACAGCATTCCCACCAGCAGTGAATAAGAGTTCCTTTCTCCCAACATCCCCACTGGCACTGATTGTTCTTTTTTTTTCTTTTTTTTTTTTGTGTGTTTGTGTGTGTGTGTGTGATGCGTGCCAGTCTCTGTGGCATGTGATGGTACTTAATTGTTGTTTTGTTTTGCATCACCCTGATGATTAATGATGTAGCACATTTCTTCATGTACCTTTTGGCCATTTGTATTTCTTCTTTGAGGAATTGTCTTGAACCCAGATTTAAGCCACAAACAAGGTAGGTACCCTACTTGCTGCAAAAATGTAGTTCTCTCTGGCCAGACCCCTGGGTCATGAATCTTTTATAGAGAAGAAATGATTCAAAGGTCATAATCCTGTTCCCCTTCCTTAGTAATTATAAACTCTAAAGCCATCTGGTGAATCACCTAATGAACAAATCATTCTATTTTGTAACAGCTCTCCCTCAAATTTCAACTTATTTTCCATATAAAAACACAAACATATTTTGAAATATAGTAAAAAGTTTTCTATTAAACATGACCACTCAAGAATAAATCACCTTAGGGGGCTGGAGAGATAACACAGGTATAGGGCATTTGCCTTGCATGCAGATGGATGGTGGTTCGAATCCCAGCATCCCATATTGTCCCCCGAGCCCGCCAGGAGCGATTTCTGAGCAGAGAGCCAGGAGTAACCCCTGAGCACCGCCGGGTGTGACCTCGCCCCCAAAATAAAGAATAAATCACCTTAGATATGAGGCTGGAATGGTGATGCAGCGGTGCACAGCTGACCTAGGATGGACCGTGGTTCTATCCCTTGGAGTTCCATGTGGTCCCCCAAGCCAGGAGCAACTTTTGAGCGCATAGACAGGAGTAATGCTTGAGCATTATAGGTGTGGCCCCAAAACAAAGCAAAACAAAGTAAATAAATAAATAAATAAAGATGGAGAAGGAGGCCGGGTGGTGGCGCTGGAGGTAAGGTGCCTGCCTTGCCTTGTGCTAACCTAGGACGGACCGCGGTTCGATCCCCGGGTTCCCCATATGGTCCCCCGTGCCTGCCAGGAGCGACTTCTGAGTGAATAGCCAGGAGTAACCCCTGAGCGTCACTGGGTGTGGCCCAAAAACCAAAAAAAATTAAAAAAAATAAAATAAAGATGGAGAAATCACCTTAAATAAAGGAAAAAAGCAACTATTAAAACAATACTATGGGGCCGGAGAGATAGCATGGAGGTAGGGCATTTGCCTTGCATGTAGAAGGACAGAGTGGTTCGAATCCCGTCATCTCAAATGGTTCCCTGAGCCTGCCGGGAGCGATTTCTGAGCGCAGAGCCAGGAGTCACCCCTGAGCGATGCCAGGTATGACCCAAAGCAAAACAAAACAAAACACACACACACACACACACACACACAAAACACACACACAAAAAAAAAAAACACTACCACTCTGTTCCAGTGCCCAGATAGTCTATTTCACATGCATTACTCTTATTGAATTTTCATCACAACATCCTTAGATGTATAATGTTATATATTTTACAAGGGAAAGAATTTACTTGTGTCACAGTTATGCACAATTTCTCTGTCTTTATATTTTTATCTTTCTATTAAACTTTGGTTTCAAATTACACAAAAGGTTATTTTTCTGGAGTAATGCAGCTGTGTTCTTATTGGTAGGAACTGGATCATATTCTCAAATCATTTTATTCATTAAAATATCTAAATGCACATTTCACATCCACCACCCAAAAAAGTTTTTGGCATAAATGTCTCTAATTACTCCATAGCTACACAAAGTATATAAAGTTGTTGCTGGAATTCCATGCTTAATTTATGCTATTATCCCCACACATCCAGCCTGCTAATTGTTTTTAGCTTCAAATAGTCCCTATACTGCAATTTAGGGCTCTTGATGCCTGTCAGCTTTGTGTCTTCCTATTAGATTGGTACATTTTAAAACTAAATGAAATTAGACATGCTTCCAAAGCACTATCTCTGAAATATTATCATGCCCTGTTGTAAGCTCCACTTTTGTCTCTTTGACTAGAATATTCAGGCAACTTCAAGTAGCACCCAGATGTTTGGAGACATTTGATTAACAGGAGCTATTCCTCTGAAAGTGTGAGGGATTTATTTTGAGATGTGTGTTGTTACCCTGGCTTCTGCTATAAAGCTGTGGGTTGTTCTTTCCTTTTTGCCATAGAAGTACTTTATAATTTCAGTAAGATTCTCTCTGCATGAAATAATGTACTTTAATGTAGATTTCCTGCAGCAGTCCACAAATACTTCTCTGTGGGATTTTACGTTTCAACCAATTCAATGTACTCATATCACTTTTAAATTCATTTTTACTTACATTTTTTATACTGTTCGCCATGACTTATAATTTTAGCTTTGCCAGGGATGTTTCTTCTAAATTTTAAAGCCCTAGAACTCCTAACCATAACCCAAAAATTCTCTCTCTTTCTCTCTCTCAGACTACTGTTCTAATATAAAACCATAAGCTTAGATCATAAAATATTAAGCAAAATATAAAATGAAAATTTTTCTCAATGTTAACATGATTAGTCTAACTTAGGGAATAAAACAGTCTGACTGGAAGTAAAGCAACATTTCTTATTTAGATATAGTCTACACATATATTTTCCAACCCCTGGAATTTAGATTTAAGCTTTTTAATTCCAGTTCTAATTTCAATGAACTTTATTGTCATGGCAAGGAATAAAAACAAGACTCAGTTCTATAAAATTTGTTTGTGACTTTAGGGCAGCAAGTTTCATAGAGGTAATGGGATTTTTTTTCTTGCATCTTCGTTTTCCATTAAGGGAAATAGAAGAGAATATTTCAATTCTAGTAAGACATAATAGAAAAGGTGGTGGAGGAATGTACTTCTCAGTGGACTGATCTCTGAGATGAGCCATGAGCAGGAAGCAAACATGAATAAAATGGAAGAAGTACCAGTTCATTATTTTAGGCCAAAATAAATTATATACATAGAAATAAAACATATGGCACAGACCTATAACACTGTGAGGTCTTCTAGCATGGTAGAGCAGATTTTTGTATATGAAAGTTATAAAGTGTTATTTCAACCTCAAAATTGGTGCATGAGATAATGCACCTATGTATAGAACACATAAAACAGGTAACGTTGAACACTGATATATAAAACTAGAGAGATAGTACAGGAGATAGGTAGAGCATTTGCCTTGCATGTGTCAACCTGGACTCAAGCTCTGGCATCCCATATAGTCCCCAAACATAACCAAGAATGACCCCTTAGCCAGAGCCAAGACTAAGCCCTGAACACAGTTAAGTTTAGCCCTTAATAAAAAATAAATAATGAGGGCTGGACCGTTAGCAGAGTAGTGGGGTGTCTGCTTTGCACGTGGACAACCCGGGACAGACCCGGGTTCAATCCCAGCATCCCATATGGTTCCCAAACCTGCCAGGAGTAATTTCTGAGTGCAGAGACAGGAGTAACTCCTGAGCACTGCCATATGTGACTCAAAAACCAAAATAAATAAATAAGTATATAAATAAATAAAATCCAACATACACATGTTTGTGGTACCTCTTAAAGACTGTGTTCTAAAATCTGGAAAGTTCAATATATTCCCTTTTGCCCAGTTCTCATTTAAAAGAAAATAAATAAAAGAGAAAAATAAAAAAAAGAGAAAAGAAAATAAATAAAAGAGAAAATGCATTTATAATTGTGCAGGCTGCACTAAGTTCCAATAGAAGTTGATTTGTCTTCCTTTCTGCTTCTTTTCTGCCAAGCCGGCTCTGAACAACAAGGAAACTCTCCGGGACCAGCATCTGGCAAAATGTCCCCACCTGACCCACGTGGGCCAATCGAGCTGGGCGATTGGGCACCCAGAGATTTTAAAACAACACTACCCAGCCACTCTACCTCTTTTCTGCTTCTTTTCTGCCGAGCGGGCTCTGAACAAGGGAACTCTCCAGAACGGCTTACCGTGTAACCCCTGAATTCCATTACTGTACATTGTAAAGCCAAAAAAAAGAAATATTATGTATTACATTCTGGGGACTTGATGGACAAAGTAATTGCACATGGGTTCTGTTTTATTTTTCTTAATATTCTTTGGCTGAAAGTTCAAAGTTAAGATATAAGCAAGGAGACTTCTGAGAATTCTATTTATGGTTGATTGTCCTTCCACTGTAACTTGATCTTGTCCTCTTTCTTTGCATCTTTGCTCTCATAATTAAAAATTAAAAAAAAAGAAGTTGATTTGTCTTGAATACTTTCTTCTTAATTTTAAATATTCAATGTTCAGAAAAGGTATTTCAGACAAATTTCTATAAATTAAAAATCTTTCTACTTTACCACCTCTATTTTTCTGATGTTCATTACTACTGATTTTTATCATACAGTGATATAATCTTTGGTCTTCTGACTTTACAACATGATTCTAGGTGAGTTAGCATATAACATTTATGGAAATAATTTATATTCAAGGACAAGTAGGAATAACTTAATTATACAGAAAGATCATTGAAAGCCACTGTATTTATTCTCCCAAAAAGATTTTCTAAATCTTGGCACTATTTACACTTGGGAATTACTATATCTTTGTTGGTGATGGGTATTCTGTGAACCCCAGTATAGGACAGTTTTCATGCTATATACCCTAGATACGTGTGACACCAAAATAAATCTCCAGATATTGCTAAATGTCTTCTGGATAGCAAAGTCACCTTTAGTTTTGTATCAATGTAGAATCATTTGCATACAAATTCAATTATATCTTAAACTCATGAAGTTGACTGAATATCAAATAGTTGACTGCTATTTGAATAGGTTTCATAAAGACAAAACAACACGATGTAGATCTGAAAGCTAATTCAACAGGTTAGATACACACAACTGACACTGTTTGGGTCCCAGACATTACATATGATCTCACAGGCACTACCAAAAGCAATTCCCGAGCTGAGATTGAATAGTAAGTACTGAATACTTTCAGGAGTGCCCCCCCAAAAAAAACAAACAAACTAAAACCAAACAAAAAATAAATTAACTCATAGGCAATCTGAAAAAGAAAGACAAAATCTAAATCAACTCCAAAGCAGAACTTTCCATGACATTATCACTGACCAAACACATGGAAGCAAAGATAAACAAATGGAACTACATTAAATGAAGAAGTTTCTGTACTTTAAAAAATAATGATCAGAATATGAAGGCTGTCCACAGACTAAAAGAAATCATTTGCCCAATATTAATTTAATAGATGCTTATTATTCAATATATATAATGCACTGGTTGAACTTTACAAGAAAACATAATCTTGAAAGTAGTATGTGACCTAAATCATATGAAAAAAATGTTCTTAATCACGAAAAATTAGGTAAAGATAATCAGAATAATAATAAGATATCACCTAACACCAAAGGGACTGAATTCCTTAAAAAGAACAACACATGCAGGGCCGGAGAGATAGCACAGAGGTAGGGTGTTTGCCTTGTAAGAGGCCAATCCAGGGCCAACATTGGTTTGAATCCCAGCATCCCATACGGTCTTCTGTGTTTACCAGGTACGATTTCTGAGCACAGAGCCAGGAGTAACCCCTTAGTGTCACTGAGTGTGCCCCCCCCGAAAAAACAAATAACAACAACTAGTGTTGGTGTGAAGAAATAAAACCCTCATTTACTGCTAGTGAAAGAAAAAGCAACCCTCATTCACAGCTGGTAATATTTCCCATTCTTGAAAACCAAAAAAAAAAAAAAAAGAATTTTAAATAAAATTGATTAACCATTCCATTCCATGACATATCATGCATAAAGTTTTACTTATGGACTGGAGTACAGACTGTGGGGTGCCTTGCATATGTGCTCAGTCTAGCAGGTTTTGACATTCAGTGCCTCTTCTGATCCCCTGGAAGAGCTCAAGTGAGAGGAGTAAAGCATAAACTTTGCCATTAATACCTCCCAAAAGACCCTCCAAATGTCAAACAAACAAACAAACTAAAATGTTAATTATGAAATTCAAAGTAAAATTCTGATATTTTATGTCTATGATGTGGATTGCTTATGTTCTTAATAGGTGGATCTTGTGTCTATTTAGATAGCAGTGCAAACAGCACAATTCTTCCATTATTAAAAATCATTATAGCCTTCAGAACTGAAAGAGATCTTAAGGGACATCATTTCCTCTTACTTTCTGAAGACTTATGAAGAAATGGATCCCTGGGAATGGTGACACATAGCCAACACATAGTCAACCCCTGTTTGAATCCTGGCACTACATATGATCTCCAGAGCCCCACCTAGATTGATCCCTGAGCACAGAATGGGGTGTAATCTCTGAGCACAAATGGGTGTGACTACCATCACCACTCCCCTAAAAGCCAACAAAAAAAAAAACCAGAAATGAGTTCCTGGGATATCATTTGCATAAAATCACATAATGATAGAACCCAAATTTCTGTGCTTTTTAACATATTCATTTGTAACAAACAATGTAGATCTCAAATGACTGGATAAGAAACTGACTAAAAGGTATATCAAGCATTCAACTCTTTTTTTTTTTAAAGCATTCAACCCTTGTCCCTTCCATTTTCATAATATAATTCCTTCCTAGTTATCCTCCTAATGTAACACTGGCTGCATTGACTCTTTGCCTCCTAAAGAAAGCTCTGGATTGCAAGTCACATATTTAAGAGACTATTTACAATGTTTCTTTATCCTTTTCTCCCTTTTGGCATTTTCTCCCAAAGTCTTAATCTACTCCCCAACCCACACTGTCCTATGCTATTCCTGGATGCCTGGAGACTCCATCCTGGCTTTCACCCAAATCCTACCCTTTCCCATGTGTTCATAATTCTCTGTACTCCCTCACCCCCCTCTTAGCAATGGCCAACTCCAACTTAAATTTTAAGATGGTTGTGTTTCTCTCTCCTATCAGCATGTGTTAGACAACTTATTGTCATTTTTTGATAACAAGTTAACTTGTAATAGGATGGAGGTTGAAAAATGACTGAGGAAATTAATTAGCTACCTGTCAAAGATACATCATCTCTGTGAGATGTTTAGAGAAAATGATTATGATAAAATAATTCAAACTGTGATACAAGTGATTGATAGGACTCTTCTCTCCCCTCACTTCACAAAGTTTGATAAAACATATAAAATTATGACCTTTTGGCAAAATGACTCTCAAGCATGCCTCTAAATTTATTCCACAAATAAATAGATATTGTATGCTGTCTTAGTAAGTTACTTATATTGATCTGTATTTGAACCATGAAGCAACTAGACAATATCGTGGTTCAAGGTAGCAACTGACAAATACTTGGAAAGTCCAAGGAAGGCTCTAGGACATTAGAGGAGGGATAGAAAAAATAACAAGGAAATAACTTGTATCAGGGTCCACAAGAAAATACTGGTTAAAGGTACCTAGGATTGTTTTTCCTTGGTCTCCAAACTGCTCTTTCACTAGAATCAGTTAAATACAGCATCTTCTGTAGTTGACATCAGAATAAATTTCATCCTCCAGTTTCACATTTCAGAAGCAGAACTGACAACCCAGATCCCAAATTGTTCCCATTAGAAGTGAGAGAAACAGATGGGAGGGGAATAGCAGAGTGAAGATATTTGTCACCCATCCTTGCTAGAAAATGACAGAAATTAATTGCTTCTTCATCTGTGTTTTCACAGCAGGTGGTTTGTACCTCAACTGTGCCTATCATTTTTGCTTTTATTCCTAATTCCTTTTTCACATGTCACTTGCCCTGTCCCCGTGCTCTCGAGTAGCTGGTAATGTATGCTTGGGAGGCCTGGAGCTGTATTCCATCTTGATGCTCCTCAATGCTCAAAACAGAGCATTAACTAAGGGAAGGAAGACTATGAAATATAGAGAACAAGGGAGAAAAAGATGCAGGGGAAAATTGTTCTTTTAGGAAAGTACTGGCTAATACGAAGTAGGTGGATTTGGGTGGATGGGTAGGGGTCTGGAATAATTGAATGAAGTGGAGTGGGAAAAATATTGGTTGAAGGTTAAGAGGAAGAAGAAAGAGATGGTTATAATAGACCAATTGCAACACCGAGTTTCAAATTCACTTGTATTTTCTGTGATTGTTGCCAAGAGTTTTGCAGAGTATGGTGTTTCAATTTATAGTGAAGTACTTAGAGCCAACTTTTCAATTTATTTCACTGTTAAATTATTAATCTACCCTTGGGCTCCTTGGTAAACTGATCAGTAGCTGTATTACTACTGGACAAAACAGCTCAGTGATGGGTCTTGTCACTTACCAGCTCAGGTGTCATTTTTCTTTTTGAGAAATCATACCTTAAGTTTGAATTGCATGATTTCTTTTTAAATGCAGGAGTAAACTGCAATAATTTAAAGGCATTTCCAATGTCTTACAAACTCTCCTTAAACATGTGCATTAGCTAAGATTTATAAATTCTTCAGCAAGATTTATTTTCCTTGACAGTTTTCTTAAAATTTGGAGGACCTAGTGGGTCATCCTAATCTATTTCTCTCACCAAAATCCAAGGATAATAGGCAGAATGTCACTTAGAGGAGATAGAAACTTAAAAGTTAATAGAATTATGTGATTTCAAGATGAATAACCTGAGATTACATTGTAACCAATAGTCTTTCATAATGGAAAAATCACTCCCATGACCATTTCTCCCCGATAAGAGGCTAATTAACACATGCTTGAGGATGCATTATGAAATTTTAGATAAGACCCCTAACTGGGCATTTTTATCTAAAAAGATTTAAGGAGTAGGAATATAGAATTTCTTGATCTATTCTGTGAGTCTCACAACTTAAGTACCTGTTCTCCTGGAGTAGTTTTATTTTTGGCTTATATACTAAATGAAACCAATACATAAAACATAAATACCTAAATATAGATGAAAGGAAAACATGGGTGAAGAGTAAAATAAAACCACTAGAAATCTGATACATATAAAGGAAAACAATATATGTGTAGTCCTATCCACATTTGCAAATTGATTTCAGAATATCTTTTTCCTGATTTTTTCACGTGTTTCAATATTCATTGTAATTATTACAATTATTCTTTTTAGGATCATCTGTAATTTTCTTATTAGTTTATTATCTATCTCTCTGTTAGAATACAAATATTGGACAGAGATTTTTGCCTGTTTTATGCCTTGCTATAGAAGCCGTACCGAAAATTAGCCCTGTGATACACAGAACAAGAAGTAAGGCATTTGCCTTGCAAGTGGCTGATCTCATCACAGTCCTATTTGATCTCCAGTACTGCAGACCTCCAGAAATCACTCCTTTGCACAGAGTCAAGAATAGTTCCTGACCACGGCTAGGTATGACCCCAAGGACGAGCAAATAATTTGGGGAAAACATTGTATTGTATACAAAAGAATAACAAAAGAGACTCCTGCACTCCATTTTGAATTAGGGGTTTAAAACTAGTAACTGGCTCTTATGTCATCCATCTGAATAAATTCATAATAAATAATTATGAGGCATTTCATAATCAAAGACCGTTTTGAATAAAAAAAAACTTGGGGCCCGGGAGATAGCATGGAGGTAAGGCGTTTGCCTTTCATGCAAAAAGGTCATCGGTTCGAATCCTGGTGCCCCATATGGTCCCCCGTGCCTGCCAGGAGCAATTTCTGAGCATGGAGCCAGGAGTAACCCCTGAGCACTGCCGGGTGTGACCCCCCCCCAAAAAAAAAAAAAAAAAACAACTAAGCTTACTTTTCTTGACGTTACTTAGGATGTTAAATACCTCAATACATAGTTCTAAGGTGACTTAGAACTGAGCAACTCTGACCTGGCTTTAAAAATATTGTCACTTTATCTGAGGTTCCTTATATTTAGGCTCAATAACATTCATTTTTGTCATAGGAATTGAGTTTTAAGCATTGCACAGTGAGCTGTAGATATAAGACTTCAATATTTTTGGGTGCAAATAAGTGATGTTGACAGCTGTTGGTTATGCATGAAAGAAAATAGTTCATCAGCAAAAGAGAAACAAAGAAGTAAGAATTCTGTTTGTTTAGTTTTTGAGTTTTGGATGCCCCAGCAGTGCTCGGGGGCACTTTTCTGGCTGTGTCCGGGGAACTAAGAGTGATCAATCTTGGGTCTCCTAAATGCAAAACTATGAACTTCAGCTCTTCAAGAAACCCTTTGGCTTAAATGTGTGATCTTAGCTTACAGTGCACCTTTAAGTTAAAAAAAAAAAAATAGAAAGAAAGTAAAGAAAGAAAGTAAAGGAAAAGATCCAAGAGATATTTTAAAAATGAGGGGCATTGGTAGTGGGAATGTTGTACTGGTGAAGGGGGGGTTCTTTTTTATACTTTAATCTCAACTACAAACTGTTTGTAATCATGGTGCTTAACTAAAGATATTAATTTAAAAAAGAAAAAAATGTAAAGTGACCATTGCATTAGCACAAAAGTGAGTTTTTCTGGCATACTTCTGGGTTCTTGAAAATTATATGAAATATATTCATAAAAAATTCAGATGCTGGGTGGGGAGGTGGGGGGGCATTGGTGGTGGGAATGTTGCACTGGTGAAGGGGGGTGTATTCTGTTTATGACTGAAACCCAGTTACAATCATGCTTGTAATCATGGTGCTTAATAAAGTTTTTATACATTAAAAAAAAAATTCATGGGGCCGGAATGGTGGTGCAAACGGTCCGGCGTTTGCCTTGCAAGCAGCTAACCCAGAACAAATCATGATTCTATCACCTGGCATCCCATATGGCCCCCCAAGCCAGGAGCAATTTCTGAGCATATAGCCAGGAGTAACCCCTGAGTGTGACTGGGTGTGGCCAAAAAACATACCAAAAAAAAATTCAGATGCTGAAATTAAGTTTATTTCACATTTCAGATAGATGGATCCAGGTTCTTTGTGTATAATATCACGTGTGTGTGTGTGTGTGTGTGTGTGTGTTGTGTGTGTGTGGTCTGTATTATCACTTTCTGATTGCTTCTAGTGGTCTCTACACAGTACTAACCTTCAGTGATCTGGAATCAAGCTAGCTAAGAGGTACCATGTCACCTGGGTCCCCTTGCTAGTGCTTGCTGCTCTTTAATTTGTCACTGAAATCTCTAGGGTATATTCAGTTGTTCCTTGTCCTCTAGGCTTTCATTGTCTCTGGTCACATGTGTGATGATGAGATCCCTGTGCTCTGTACTTTGTCTTAGGTAAGAGCCTTGCCTGGTTCTGTTGTCTTTCTCTGAGTTTAGGTGGGTATGCAAATAGAGCTCTTCTTCCTCTTTTATATTATTGTTGTTATGAGAGCCTACTTTTATCTTTTGCTATTACCCACTTTTAAGTATTAACCTATTATCTAGTTTTATTTGTTTGTTTTTGGGTCACACCCAGTGCTGCTCACAGTTTACTCTAACTCTGTGCTTAGAGATCACTCCTGATCAGGCTTGGGGGAATCATAGAAGGTACCAGGGATGGAACACAGGAAGTAGCCATATGAAAGTCAAGTTCTGGGGCCCGGGAGATAGCATGGAGATAAGGCGTAAGCCTTTCATGCAAAAGGTCATCAGTTCGAATCCCGGTGCCCCATATGGTCCCCTGTGCCTGCCAGGAGCAACTTCTGAGCATGGAGCCAGGAGTAACCCCTGAGCACTGCCGGGTGTGACCCAAAAAACCAGAAAAAAAAAAAAAAAA
>PVKC010027099.1:0-15891 GCA_004027635.1 Crocidura indochinensis
TGGCTATCAAAGAGGAAATTGAAATGTCTCCAAGCCTCAGAGCAACAAAAGGGATCATGGACTGGCTTACTTCAGTGTTTATCAGGTATAGTCAATCGAGGTTAACTAATCAATCATGTAACTGGGATAGCTTAACTTCCAGATAGGATGTTAATTTAGGAGAACCACTGATTTACTTCAGCCTTCACTGATTTACTTTAATCTAGAAACGGGAGTTCAGGAAGGCATCCAAGAGCCATGTCTGAAAAGCTGCTAATTCAGGAAGAGCACCCCAGTGTCATGACCCCAGTCATTCCAGAGTCCCTCCTGCCTCTTCACCAGGTGCCAAGACTTTGCAGAGTCATTCATTTCTCAATGGTCTCCCATACTAGCAAGGAAATTAGAGATGTATTTTTCTCTATACAAGTTGGATGCATTGGTTTCTTCTATGGCTTTCAGATTCTTCTCCCTAAATGCAGAAAATTCCACCTAGCCTTGCTTTTTACTCTTGGTGATGTGAAACTTTACACTTCTTAACCTATGTTCAGTTTTATTAATGGAAACTTCCCAAATGATCTATACAACTCTTTGTATTTCCTTGGCTTATGGCTCTTACATGTAGTCTTTCTTACTGTTAGCTTAATGCTTTTAGAACAACCTATAACCAATATATTTTGTAAGAATTTTATTTACCTCTGAGCAGTCTGGTCATGTTTTTGCTTTCACTTTCATGTACATATCACTGGCCTTCTCCAGAGTTGTATTTCCTCTAATAATTTAGACCATTTGTTTTTCCTAAGGCAATGTTTTCTTCTGGGTGCTGAAGTTGCAGTGCCTCTGATGACTGGTCAGTCATGCCCATAATCACCAGAGGTGCTTCTCAAACTATCTGAAAAATAATTTCCTCTACCTTTTATAATGAAGTCATTCTTGCACACTGTCACCAACTCTGTTTACGTCACCTGATAAAAAGTGGATATGACACAGGCCAAAAGTGAAGTTTTTCTCATTTCTGTAGTCTAAATGGTAAATCTGTGGATTCAAAAAAGCAGATGTTTTTCTTAGGTCCAGTTGCAAAACCACAATAAATGGGTATATGTCTTCATATCCTGGGATCGGGGGAGGATAAGAGAGTTAGTACAGGGATAAAGCTTGCTGCCATGGAATTTACTAATTCTAGTTTAATCCCAAATACTATCCACCAATCACCACCAGGAGTAATCTCTGAGCATAGAGCCCTGAGCATCACTAGGTGTGGCACAGAAAGCCCCTAAAGTCAAAAGTAAAACCCAAAATTAAAATTGCTCTGGGGAAGGATGGCACATCTACAACAGCAGAGCAGTGAATAAATTTTATGAGGCAAGCAAGACTTTATGCATAATAGTAAAACCCAGTAACAGCTTAAACAAGGCTCTTCATTTACTCACGGTGGATAAAACCAATATATCATGCATAACATTTGTTTCAAGCACATTTTAATAATCAATATGGCTCTTGTGGTGCAAATAAGAAGTCTAAGTTTTGTTCTCGTTAAATTGAATTGCTTACTACGAAAACCTTGAATTTCAATAGCAAAATAGATATTTAGGAATGTACATATTGTAAAAAAGGCAATTTCAAGTCTATAAAGGGTTTCCATCTTTTTGGGTAGACCTCAGAGACCTGAAATATTATCATAACTAATCTAATAGGTATAATTAATTTGTCAAAATTATGCTTTATAAAAATCACAGTTCTATCTATACAAGTGCACTCAGCCATGAATACAATGCTACCCACCTCATAATACATTTTATAATTTTGTGACAGAATATTTTAAAATCTGATTGTTTTGTTTTATTATCTAAAATTCAATTGTAAATATTTGGTCTGTCAGCAATGTAAATTCCTTTTTAATAAAATGCATCTTAGTACTTTATGACTTGATGACTACCAATTAGCTTTGGTTCCCAAAGTGCAAAGTTGTTAAGGCTATCACTCTAATAGTGCAAAAGGATATTAATATTTAGGTGCTTTCATAGCAACCACTTGCAGGAAAATTGTTCAGAAGGCACTCTATACCATATGACCACTTTCATGCCATTCCTAATTCATATTTTTTCATCTTCTTTTACTGCCTTTAAGTCCAAGGTCAAAATATTCCCTACCCCATCTTCTGTCCTAACTGTTCTGTGATCATTTCAAACATACCAGACGTTCTAATGACCACATAGTTTTTTTATATTTACTCTTCCTTTGGCTCAAACTGCCTTTTTCCTGTCTGTTTGATTGACTTGTCAGTTGTTCAGTACCTATCAATTATTTCATGAAAAAATTGTAATACCTTCTTCTTGCCTTCTAAGCCAGTCACATTCTCAGTTGTCCCACAGCTGGGACTATTATGGTATCCAATTGCTCTTAAATTAGCTGTCTATGACTCTGTGCCTTCAGATGCAATCACCCCAAGTAATAGCCCTTTTCCAGAAAAGTGCCCTACCTTTGGTACTGTGCCTGCAATCTCTCATACTTAGCCTCTACCCAAAACACACCTACTCCAGTCCAACTCAGTCTCCAAAGACACCATTAGAAACTTAGTTATTATTATCTTCCTCTATACTTGTCTAGAGAATGAACAACCTTTATAAAGAGACCTAAAAATTCCCCCCCCAATAGAGCTCATGCCTCTCCCCACCATCTGCCACTTCCTCCTTCGACTTTATATTTCCAAAATAGCAAATACATCAAAAATGTCAAATATATAAAAAATGACAAAATGCCAATCTACACTGTGTAAGCTTTTCCGTTATATATTCTAATAAATGTCTATCATTTAAATATAAAAAAGGAAAAGAAAAAATGCTAATCTAGTGGTAGCAATTGCACAGTACTGTCTTTCCATTATGGGTCTATAATCATTCTAATCAAATGTCTGATAGCTACTACATAGCTGTTAGAAAAAAAGAAGTCACGAAATTTGCCTATACATGGATGGATGGATCTGGAGACTATTATGTTGAGTGAAATAAGAGGGAGAGAGAGAAACACACAATAGACTCATTCATCTTTGAGATTTAAGAAAAATAAAAGACAGTATAGTAATAATACCCAGAGACAACAGAGACGAGGGCTAGAAGGGCCGGCCCATGATATGAAGCTTACCACAAATAGTGGCGAGTGCAGTTAGAGAAATAACTGCACAACAACTACCATGACAATGATAGAGAAATACAATGCCTGTCTCAAAGACAGGCAGTGGATAGGGGAGGAGGTAAATGAGGGACATTGCACTATTGAAGGGGAGTGGGCATTATGGCTAAAACTCAATTTCAATTGCGAGCAAGTTTGTAACTATGGTGCTTAGATAAATAACTTTCTTAAAAAATAATAAAATAAGATAAAACTACATAGCAAAATCAAAAAAAAAACAGATGACTGAGAAGCCATTTCTCTCTCTTCCTATTTCTACCCCTCTTCACTTCTAACCCTTCATCTTTAGTTTCTTTTGGTGGGGGCACCACACCCAGCAGTGCTCAGGGATTACTCCTGGCTCTGCACTTGGGATTTACTTCTGGCATTGCTGAAGGGGGATCATCTGGGATGCCAAGGATTGATCCTGATCAGCCCATGCAAGACAAGCTTCTTACTGAGATCTGGCCCCTAAACCGTTGGTCTTTGAAGACTCAAATTTGTAAGTGATACTTCTCTGAGAGTCTCCCACATTGGTTAAAACCCAGTGAGGGTCTCCTATCTGGGCTCCTGCACCCCTTTTCTATAACACTGACTACACTGGTGGATTGTGGAGCTAACTGATGAATTGAACAGACTGATTACAGCCCAGGATAGAAAGTTATTTCCTTGTTTTCCTCTGTGTCAGAGCAGAACTAGCCTTAGCTTTCTTTGAGACTCTCATCTTTTATTGTCTTTCTTCTGCACTTAATAGCCTCTATTTTCTCTTCAGGCACTCAAAAAATACTGGTGTGTAAATTATACATGTGTGGGGTGTGGGGAGGTGGTGGAGGAACAATGATAAGAAGAAGGGGTTGCTGTTTCCATGGCTAGAAATTAGAGCAATACCAACAACTGTACTGTGGCAACAATTTATTTTCAACTATAGGCTTTTTCCATCACAGGAGTGTTCCCAATCACTTGTTTAAACTGGATGATAGAATAAAAAATACAGAAATATCAACAAATTCACCTAACTAATGTGCCATGACAATAGGCAATTGGTAAAAGTAGCACTATTGTATGTAAGAAATAGCATGAAACTCAATAAAAAGATAGATTTTCAGGTTATTAAATGGAGGACTAGGCAGAAAAGGAAATGAGATGTGTAGGCTTGTGGTAAAACAGTATTTGTCTATATATAACTTGGATGAAATCTGATTTAGAGTTGGTAAGTTTCCATAATGCTGAACTCTCTACTCCAAAATCAGATGGATTATACCAAATTACAAGCTAATTTTCCCCCTATCTTTGAACTTGACTATATTATCAGAAAATTTCAGTACTTCATAAAATTTATCAGAAAATTTCCCACATGGAGGTGTGGAAGGATGTGTGAAATATGAAGGAGATGGATTGCTGAAAATGGTAAAGTGCTATGCCTGAAACTCTATCGGGAACAGTATAAACCATAGTGCCAAAGGTCATAAAAAGGGACTTCTCAGAGAGGCAGCTTATAGGTGGGAGACAAAAGAGTGATGCGGGGATTATTGGTGGAGGGAGGTGGACATTGGTGAAGGATTGATGCTGGCACATTGTATGGCTGAAAGCCATAACTTTGTAATTCAAAGGGACTAAATTAAATACAATTTTAATTTAAAAATACATCTCTTTGGAGACTTTTCTAATACTTTGACATCAAAACCTAGTGAGCCATCCAGACTTCTTTATTTCTTTCCCTCTGTAATGTGTCCCATCTACCCTATGCAAATTTACCTGACATCCTGCCACTGTCTACCTTAGGCTTACTTCATTCAATCCTTGGTCCCATAGCCCAAGCATAGTCTCTATTGCTACCAATGAAGGTTGAAAAAATATCTCCTCTGCCACCTCTCAAGGACATAGCCCAATTCTATAATCATTGCCACTTTATTATTCATTTCTGAACTTATATCAAACCTAGAGATTAGGGCAAATGCTCTGCCTTGTCTTCACACAAGTCCAGGAATTCACTTTATTGGAATATGAAGGGACTTCCAGTTCATGAATGCAGAAGATCACTATGTTTTCATCTTCAGCTATTGCCACTGTTGAATTTTCTGACCTATTATATTTCTGACTAGCTAGAAAAATAGCCAGTTGCCCATTTTCATCTGGCAAGAATCTACCTAGAGAACAGGGGGTTATACATGTTGGTACTACCTCACATGAAGAGTAACACATTGTAGAACCTCCTGGAAACTTCGTGAGTGACCCCTTTTGAGATATTGATCATCCAAAGTCATTTAGTGCAAGACTATAAAGTGCAATGACATATATACATATGCATAACTATATAGATAAATTTGCCTTTTTTCTACAAGTTTTTCAATCTTTTCTATAAATATTATGAGGCCAAAATCTCAGACCAAAGTATCTTCATTTCACTTTTATTTAATAGGTACTAATATGAACACAGTCCTGTTCACAAAGACTGTACCATTGTGATCTAAGCATCCCCCAAAGGCTCTACTGCCTAACACTCAACTTTGGGAGTTAGGAGATCAATATTTAAATAGTGGTGCGGGCTAGGTACAAAACTTTGAACCAAAGCAGAAAGTATTGCTAGTTCATGATAGCCTTAGAACTAAAACTAAAAAAATTAACTTCAGAATTCAAATTCTTAACCCTTCCTTGCGCTGTTTCCCCTTTCAGAGAAATGGCCCATTCACTACAGATAACATTTGTATATAAAGAGATAATTGTATATTATCTCTTTTTGAGTCAGGGAGAATCATTGTTAGGGTTCTGTATAAAGGGATACGAAGGGGGACACAGGATGGACCTGGGGTGTTAGAATTTGGTCATGTAAGGTATGTGCTCTTCTACCTGAATCACAGCTGTGGTTTCAGCTCTCTATTTCCTCTACCACATCTTTCATTGACACCCATCTTAGACTCTCACCCAAGAGCTCCATCTAGATTCTGCTTCCTGGTTTGCTACTTCCTGTTCCCTTTTATCCTCCCTTGAAAGTATTGAAAACCCTTTTAGAGTAAATACTTGTCAATTTTCACTGGCACTGTCTCCCCTCACACTGTGTCCAAAATAAAACATTGAAAAATATATGTGAGCTGAAGACAATATGTGTGAAGGGAAGTGACATTTGTACTATAGCCAATTGGTATTCATATTATAGCAAGGTTAATATACCATCAAGATCTTTAGAACCACTTTTATCTGAGAGTGGGTTTTTTATCCCATCTAGGGATATTCATAAATGAACTCCTCAACAGGGCTTTTTCCAATGACTTATTTTCACCCCAAGAGCAAAGAGCCACAGAGCCCACCTTGAGTCCAAGACTTGTTAAACTGGAGAGAGCACCCAGCTTCTTGGCTTCGGGTCTGGAAGATCAAAGGCATGATCCTTTTTTTTTTTTTTTCAAAAAAATTTTATTTTCTTCTTTCTTCTGCCTGTTTTTAGGAAATAAACATCAGATAGCAGATGACTTTTAATTACCCTACTAAATAAGTAAATAAGGGAGAAAGATTGATGGATTGATTTCTAGCTATATGACTGTTGAAACATTAATACAAGGTTACTTGTCACAAAATAAAATAAAATAAAATAAAACTTGTTCTGAAACTAATGAAATTCATATGTATGAAGGCATTACTGAACTGAAGGAACTTTAGGATGCTGCAATGCGTTGTGTCATTATTGCCAATATTATCTACTCTAATAGGAACGAACTAGCAAATATGTTCAGATGCTCAGCAGCCAATGTGTTATCATCTCAGCAGCAAACTGGGAAAAGAGAGCAACATCAAAGATAGGCTCAATTATAAAACTTACAACTGAGGGGGCCAGACGGTGGCGCTGGAGGTAAGGTGCCTGCGCTAACCTAGGACGGACCTCGGTTCGATCCCCCGGTTCCCCATATGGTCCCCCGTGCCTGCCAGGAGCGACTTCTGAGCGAATAGCCAGGAATAACCCCTAAGCATCACCGGGTGTGGCCCAAAAACCAAAAAAAAAAAAAAAAAAAAAAAACACCTTACAACTGATTCCTAACTTCTCTACAGTACATAACATAATAATCACCGAAACAAAGAAAAGTCTAGTAGGATAAAATTCACTTCAAGAAGTTTGTTGAGGTGAATATGGCAGCTCTTCCAGTATCTGTCTGCTGGTATACCCTTGATCTTTAAAAGAGACCTGAGAGTAAAAAGTGGAGTAATGATTTAATTACTAATTCAAAAAAAATGACACATTTTCCACATGTTAGGTGTATGAAAAATTGAGAAACTAATATATGTAAATAAATTTGAAAAGCCATATTTGCCTACATCATTCAAGGCAGGCAGTGCATTTGAATTGTGATAAATGCATTTATGAGCATCTTCATTCTAAAGCAACTGCCACCACAGTTCCACAGCTCTAAATTGAAAAAATTAGTTAGCTAAAAGAACTGTTCAAAAATCTATACTCTATGAAACCGACATAACTCATGAGGAGAATGATAAAACTATAGATCATGGATAATCAGGCTACAAAGAAAGTTTCTAAATATGTTCCATTTCTAAAGGTATCTTAGGTGAAGGTAATTATTGAATATATCACCAGGGCCACCATTAGTGGTGCTTTGGAGTATTCTTGACTCTGCTCTGGAGCAACTGCTGATGGTCTTAGAGGACTGTAAGCAGTCCTGGGATCAAATTGGACTTAGTGCATTTAAAGTAAGCACTCAAACCTCTATATTATCTTTTTTGACCTTGAGTGTTAGAGTTTTTTATTTCTCTTTGGTTTGGGGGCACAACTGGTGATTCAAATGGAGAGTGATGGGAGGAAACTAAAGGTTTATTTTTGCTTTCTTTTATTTTGTTTGTTTTGTTTTTTGAACCACACCCTTTTGATGCTCAGGGGTTACTCCTGGCTAAGTACTCAGAAATTGCCCCTGGCTTGGGGGGACTATATGGGATGCCCAGGGATCAAACCACGGTCCTTCATTGGCTAGTGCTTGCAAGGCAGACACCTTACCTCTAGCGCCACCTCACCGGCCCCTATTTTTGCTTTCTTTTGATCATCTGTTTTATTTTTTTACTCTACTAGTAAGTACCTTCTAGGTCCATCCATATTGTAGCAAATTTCAATGTTTCATGTCTTCTTCATTTTCTTTAACTAAGCAGTATTCCATCATATATAAATACCATATCTTTATTCAGGGATGGGTGCTTAAATGGAAGAAACCTGCGTTTTTACCAGAACTCATAATTATGCCTCAGAGAAAAAGAAGAAAAGTAAAGACTTGAGAATAACACATGTCCATCTCTTACTGAAGTCATCTATGGTGATTTCTGGCTTCGTTTACATATAACATCATATAGGAGCATTCTCTGAAGAGACTTGAGCAAATATTTTTCTTTCTCCTCACTATTTAATGTCCACAAATGACAAGGATATGCACAAGCACATCATTAGAGTTAAATGAGAGATTTGCTCTCATTATAAGATCAACTCTGAATAACCATTAAGATAGATACATGGTTATAGGAATAAATATTCAAATATTCACTATAAACAAGGCATAGGGATGATGAGCTAGAAGGAAAACCCTCTTTTGATCATCTTGCACTTGAGAGCTCTGTCCTCAGAGCCAGATCACAGGTTTTTCTAAGTCAGATAATAAAATCAGGCATGAAATATCCGAGAAATCAGATGAAATCATGTTTGATAAACTTCTGTTTTCTTCCATCTAAATACTTTAAATTTTGTTTGTCTTATAAATCATAAACTTCATCTTATTTAATCATGTTATATAATTGCTACCTTCATACTGTTATTTAAAATAAGTAAAAGAAAACTATTTACTCAACACAATTAAAAGGAGCTAAAATTTCAAAAGAGAATACAATTATTTTTCTTCACATTATTTCCAAAGTGATAAAATATTCATGAAGTTGGGCCCGGAGAGATAGCACAGTGGTGTTTGCCTTGCAAACAGCCTATCCAGGACCTAAGGTGGTTGGCTCGAATCCTGGTGTCCCATATGGTCCCCCGTGCCTGCCAGGAGCTATTTCTGAGCAGACAGCCAGGAGTATCCCCTGAGCACCACTGGGTATGGCCCAAAACCCCCCCAAAAATATTCATGAAGTTAAGTTATAATTCCAAAATATTTTGCATGCTTAGCATATGAACTGTGAGAATGACAGCTATTTAATTTTTTGGTTTGCTTTGCTTTTCTTTGGAGTTCACACACAGTATTGCTCAGGGCTTACTTCTGGTTCTGTTTTCAGGGATCACACATGTCAGGCTCAAGGGACCATATGGGGTGTAAGGAATCAAATCTGAGTCGGACACATGGAAGGCAAGAACATTACCTGCTGCACTATCGTTCTAGCACATAGCTATTATTGATTAAAAACAATGAGATATGCCAAATCTTGTATAAGTCTCATTTTTAATCATAAGTCTATTGGTATTATGTTTATACCTATTTTATGTTTATTTTTATATGTTTATTTCTCATGTTTGCCCATTAGAAAATGAAGTGTGAGTTATGTAGTCACAAACCAAGCTTTCAGAAGCTAATACTCTAAACTTCACTGATGGATTGTAGCTGTTCCTTACTGGCACAAAGATTTTTTTTAATCATTCATTAATTCTCTAAAATTCTGGAAGACAAAGGGAAGAAGGGTTGTTTCAAAAATTCATATTTCTATTAATATTTTTATTATCTAAGGATGCCAAAGCTCTAGTTTGATCATTAAAGGGCCAGAATCCATTTGGATATAAGATGAGAACACTAAGCATATGCAGTTCAGCATGGCTTGTTTTTTGAGTTAGTTCACTGAAAACTATCAGGTCCATTAGCACTGAAATACCTGGCAGCAATTTCAAAATATCTAGTTGATCCCAGAATACTAGAATGTTCATTATGTACATTTACTGTGACTGGGCCTTCCACTGTTGAAATCTACGCTGTGTCTCCCATGAGAAAAAAATATTGATAGGCACACTGTTTATATGATATGACTAAGGACAATTCAGAGTGGCATGACCCAAGGTGAGGAAGAAAGAAACCTATGACTTTCTTAGAATCCCCTCCACACTCTGAAACATATATTAATGTGTTTTGTAGAAAATATTTATGAAGCTTCACCCAACTGCACCACCAATAGTCTACCTGAAATGCTGTCAAATTACAGACTGAATTTTACTCTCTATGTTGTACATTCAGCACCATTTTATCTTAGCCCTGGTTTTAGGGTATCTCCTCTGAGCCCATACACTGATTCATAAAAACCTAAGGATATAGAAAAGAGCTATCTGCTTGGCATTTTCTCCATTAAGAAATAGAGGTAGCAAGGGAAGAAACAAATTGGATTTCCACTTAGGACCAGAATAAACAGAAAATAAACATTTTCATGTACAAATAATATGTGTACATTTGTGACTACTGAAGCAATTTTCCAAAGTAGCAGAAATATATGTATTTTTAGCTCTATTGTACAAAGGCTCACGAGCAGGCTGCTCAATAGATCATCCTCATCTTACTTGCTACTTTGTTTTATATTCAGACCAAGAATTTAGGATTATATATGAACAAATTCATAGCAACTATATTAGACTATTCATATGTAATAGTTAAATGTATAAAACAGTTATATTAAAATATAGTATCTAGGGAATCATTCCATATTTCCAAATGAAATTCTGATTGCCTTAACTATTAAGAAAATATCTTTCAGGGGCCCGGGAGATAGCATGGAGGTAAGGCGTTTGCCTTTCATGCAAAAGGTCATCGGTTCAAATCCTGGTGCCCTATATGGTCCCCCGTGCCTGCCAGGAGCAATTTCTGAGCATGGAGCCAGGAGTAACCCCTGAGCACTGCCGGGTGTGACCCAAAAACCAAAAAAAAAAAAAAAAAAAAAAAGAAAATATCTTTCAAATTCTACAAATTTTCTTTTTTCTTTAAAGAATAACAATAGCTACCTTCTGCATGTAGTCATGTAATATCCTCAGCTAAAATTCATGGATAAAATCATATTTACAACACTAAAATCAAACTGTACAGAATTTAAACATTCCTTGAAAATAAAAGAACTGAAATATCCCTGGTTCCCAGGACTTTTATTATCTTCTTATGTTTTTAAATTTTAATTTATTTATTTTTATTGCAGTTCTAAGGCTTACAATATTATTATTGTTATTATTATTGTTATTAAAGCTTACAATGACGAATTCTTGTGCACATAGTTCCAACACTAGACTAATTACCAGTGTTTATGCTTCTATTGCATAAAAGAATATCTCTTTTCCAGAGAGATAAAGATACAATAAAATAGTTACCTTAAAATAGATGTCCACTTCTTAAAATATATATGTTCAGTCAATGAAATTACTGCATAACTATTTACATGAAACTTAGTTACAAATGAATAAAGGAACCAATAAGACAAGAATAACACATTGATGAAAAATATTATTCTTTAAATTCTTATCTTTTCTGATATTTTCCCTACCAATTAGTATCATCTTCCTCATCAAATAATATAAATTTTGGGAAAATTTCCAAAGTAATTGAGTGATAAAATTTTGAGAGAGCAGACAAAAAACAAAGGGAAGAAAGAATAGAAAGAGGACAGACTGAAACAAAGAATGAAGAAAGTGAAAAAGAAGCATTTTTTTAAAAGAGCCACCAGAACTTGAATTAAGAATGGAATTAATTTTTTCCACCAAGTCTTAGTCTTGGCAGGACTCTGCTAAAATGCAGGAATTTCATGGATGTGGAAACTGGTGATGGAAAATACATTATTATACACAACAATAGTTGTACGGGAGAGAAACTATATGGAGGAAAAATAACACCCTAGAATAAATACAAATGAAATTCATGTATCAAAATCAATACTGTGAAAATAGTTTAAATGTTTCTTGAATTTATATCTAGTCATTAACCTAAATGCAGATTTTAGTTCATGCCACCATTCTGCCTCATGGTCAGAAGGCCTGAAAACCTGTGACGTGGAAAATTGGCAGGATAAAGAATATTGAATTGGTCTCCATGGAAAAACAGATTTTTGGCAGCCATAACCTTCCCCTGAGCAGGTGACTCCCTGCTCTCTATGAAATTCTCTCCTTGTTTCACTCCTGTGCCACAAAGAAATCAAAGGAAGTTTTAAAAATGGTCAGCTGTTGTCCACCTGCCCAATCACTAAAACACTGTTTTCACTGACCTTAGATTCCATGATGAGACTTCCCAAAAGCCTGAGTCTTAGATTCATCCTTTAGGGCACAGAGAAGCTTCCACTGAAAGGAGAAGTTAGCCAAAGAAATGGACGGAGGCTTTTCCTTTACTTCATGAGTCTAAAAGAAATTGCAGTGCACAAATTGGAAGACTCAATGAATTGAGAATCCCTTAAAAATCTAGTCTCTCCCCCTCCCGCCTCCACTTTCAGTTCCCTCCAGTTTTAATCCCAACTTGTGTGTGGTTACTCTAAGTAAAAGAGACATTGTCTGGGATTTTTGTTTAGTTAAGAGGAAAAATCAAGACTTTTCCAAAATCGCATCTCCGCTTGGAAAGATCCTTATTGCCTGCCAGGCCATTGACAGTAGGACTCATCCCATTCTGGGACTACTAGTTCTCACCCTAGGCACCCTTCTTGTTTTGGAAAGCAGTTCCCTTCGCAGCCTCAGTCCCAAACTACCCCAAACCAGGCTGCTCTAGGAGAGTCTACCAGTGCCCCCTGCCATGGGTTTGGGGTCCTTTGCATGAGAGCTTCTCCCAGGTTAGCAGCTTTGTGTCTGTGGTGTGCTGTCCTTGTGCTTCTCCCCTGGTTTCACCCTGCTCTTTTCTCTCTTTGCAGCTGGTAAATAATCCGCTAGCAAGTCAGGCTGCAGCGGCTGTAGCAGCAGCAGCCATGGGCTCCATAGCAAGCTCACAGGCCTTTGGCAATGCCCTCTCCAGCCTTCAGGGGGTCACGGGTCAACTAGTTACTAATGCACAAGGACAGGTGAGTGGGAGATGGGAACAAGAGTGAATTATTATGGCAGATTGATCTTGGAAAGGAAATGAATTTCTTTTGCATGACAGTGATATGTAACTGCATCTGTGTGAGGCAAATAAATAATGTTTACTAGCAATGTCAAGAACAGGAGAAGGGTTGGGAGGTGTTTCTGCGTTTTAGAAGTTAGATTTTCCCCCTCCCCTAGATTATCTCAATTCTATTTTCTTTCTGTATGCTCTCTTATGTTATGACCTTAGTTGAAGAGAAATACTTTTCATGACCGGGGCATTCATTAACCAAGAAAAAAAAAATAAAAGAATTTTTATTTAAAACTTTGTTTTGTTTTTTAGGTTACTCCTTTTATTTTTTTTTTAAACTTTTTTCACTTAGATGATGGATAAACTTGGGAACATACTCCCTGATTGCTTAAAGTTTTCAAAATAAGCCTGAAAGACAATTTCTAAATGTAAGGGGAAATTACTGGAGTTCTCAGAACACAAGAAAGAAAAGGAATGAGTTAGAGTGAAGTTAACCAAGCCAACTACTCCTACCCAGCTCTGCTGATTCTCATGGAACCTGGCTGTGGGTTTACTGGGGTAAACTGCTGCATGCTCTTACCTTGTTCACCACAATACCCAAGGTAGTCACAGAGACTGCCAGAGTCCAATAAACCTGAGTCTTTCAAAACCCTCCCAAAAGCTGCAGAAAACAGCAAACTAGAGGTGAAACTGATGCACCAGGTGTTGGAAAGGCTGATATAACTCATCCTCAGGGCCCAGGCGTCTCATTCTCAAATGTTTCTGTTTCTGATGAGGAAATACAAGAGAAAAGGAATTTGCACCCCACACTCTCAGCCTTTTTTTTGGTCCCAGAGTGATTTACCGGGCTGTATTTACACACCTGCTCAGCCTGCCAATTCTTGAAGCTTGTTTTCTATTTTACATAAAGAGTAAACAAAACAGAGATACATTCTAAACTAAACCATCTCCATCTCCACCCCTGAGGGGAAAAAAGCTGACCTTGTTATATTTCCTGGGCGGGTGCAGGATTGTCCCGTCAGAACCCCAAGGGCTGAACGATGGAGCTTGTCAAAGAACGGCCCCTGGTAATGAATCATCTTATCACAGGGGCACACCACACATATTAAAGGAGGGTTGTATGAACACTGTGCCCTCCACAGTAACCTTTCAATGTCGGCTTTAACCCTTGCTCCAATCCCTTTTCATTCAAAGATCATTTTTATGCAGCCAGCTCTAAAATAAGCCTAATAAGATTTCTGGAAGGATGAGGTACTGGTGTGGAGGAAGAGTCGATTATAATATCTATAACTTATACCCAGATGTGATCAATCCTAGAAGCTTTTCTTAAAGTTGTGCCTCAGATAGATCACTGACTTATTCCTGCCAGACTGCTGACCCTAAATGCTAAGGACTGGAGAAGGAAAAAAAAGAGATGCATTTGATGTGTGATATGCATGATTTTTCTGTTCCAATGCCCAAGAAAATGTGCGTCACTGCTTAAATATCTGTGATGAAGCACATGCTTCCTTGTTTCAGGAAATTCTTAGGAGCCTATCCTTTTAATGATCATATATCTAGTCAACTTGTCAATTATGAATCAATCCCTTTCCCAGAGGTTAGAATCACAACCTTGGCATTATTGTTCTTGGTCTATCTCTAACCCTGGAATAACTCCCTCTTCCCAGAAATGCTCATAAGAAAATGATCTTCGAAAAAAACCTGATTTATGTCAGGGCATGTAGCTTGGTGGTAAAGCATATGTTTCTCATATATGAGGGACCTGGGTTTGATCCCTGACATATAAAAAAAAAAAAAAACTTGATCGATTCTATGCATACTCTGAGCTAGTTTTGTTTTAAATTTTATTTATTTTTGAACTATTAGGATAGCTAAGTTGCTGTAGTACACAAATTTTCTAAAATATTGCATTTACAGATAAATCAATTATGTCCAGTTATAAGAAATTGTAGAAATCCACCCTATCCCTTCCTCTCACATACGAAGAGCCCAGGACACTCATATTTTCAGTCAATGAATGGGCACATACATGTCACATGTGATCACACAATCACCCAAAAAAAGTTTTATACATGCCAACTCTTGTTTGAAGTCAAATTACATCAAAGAAAAGGGCAAAAAGAACAGTGATTTGTTTTAAGAGAAATATTACATCCTAAAGTTTCAAAGTATCTATCTTATAGTTAATAAATTATGTCATATTCAACTTTGCCTAAAGTAGAAAGTATGAAGTGTCCTATTGGTAATTAATGATCAGAAAATTAGTAATGACTATCACAGAACTGCATAGATATTACAACCCTTATTAAATTTACTGAATGAGGAATTTATGCAGTTGTGGGAAATAGGCAATTGACTTAGCATTAGTTAAAAAGTTATGTGAGTTCCGAGTTCCAGTTGGACAAGAATCAGCTCTGTGACCTTGAGCAAAAATGTACTTGAACTCTCTGGGCTTTATATGACTATAAAGATAATAAAAATCTAAGTACATAGATTATGAGTATTAAATAAAATGATGTTTAAAAACAATAGCTATGGTACTTGAGTACACCTTTTAAAATGCAGTAAATTGCTACTATAATTATAACCATCATGGTTTAAAATTTTATCTAGTGTTTCACAGAAATCTATATTTGTTTTGTATATAAACTAAGAGGCAAACAATAAGTAGGCAAAGAGCTCCATCCAAAACCAAATTGCCCATTCAGCTTCTGTGAGACCTTGGATAACTGACTTAGCCTTATGT